>AMCV02000003.1:3321271-3336742 GCA_000350065.2 Colletotrichum orbiculare MAFF 240422
TCTCTTTTAGCTTAAAGCTAATAATATAATATAATTATTATTATTTGGAAATATTAGATTTACTTTCTATTTATATAATATATATCTTAGTATTAATTAAAATAAGTCTTAAAAGTTTAAGTTAGTCTTAATATTCTTAAGAGATATATATATCTAATAATAATAAGAGTTAGTAAATAGATATAACAAAAAGACTATTATTTATATTTAAAGTATTGAAGACTTAATACTATATATAGATCTTATATATTTGCTCTATTATCTTTTAGATAGGTATTATATTTCTTATTATATCTAGAAATAGTACTAATAATAGATTGAGATATAAATATATTCTAAAGATAAATAGGATTAAGATAAGACTATTAATACTATTAGTATTATTAACTATTCTATTTATATTTTAAAGTACTCCTTCACTTAGTATTTCTAATATCTTATTATCTATAATCTTATAGGCTTTTTACAGGAAAATATAATATTATTCAATTGTATTAATATTATTATAAGCTTTAATAAATATAATCTTCATCTTATTATTTATATTATTAACTTTCCTTCTAAGGCTTTTAATAATAAAATTATATTTTATATGAATAATAATTCTACTTAGGAGACTGTAGTATATATTAATTTAATACATATTCTTAACACAAATTATATATCTTCTATAGAGACACTGTGTATAAATCTTATAATTATAAGTATTCTTAGTATATCAATTATATATAATAGAGCGTCATTACTATTGAGATATATAATATTAATAATGATTTCTATATTAAATTAATAGTTACCGTTAAGGCTAAATTTGAATTAATATAGTATCTTATTATTTATTCAGTATTAATAGCAGTTTCTTATAATTACTTCAATCTTATTAATAATTACTATCTAACTTATTCTGTTAAGAATATTATTTAACTTTTGAATAGTAAGGTAGTTGAATTTCTTATAGAATTATTATATTTCTATTTCTATAAGGAAGTTAATAGCTTTGTTATATTAATCTCTTTAGATTAAAAACTATAGGTATCTATTATACTTCTCTATAAGTAATTCCATTTTTTTCTATTTAATCTTATTGTTAAGATTATTGAAGTAAATTTAGAATTAATCTATATAAGGGAGACTGAAAAGAAATAGGATAACTATTAACATAATATCAAAATTAATAATTTTAAAGCATATAGGGATTTAAACTATATTAAGGATTATACAACCTAACTAATCTTTAAACTTTATATTTATCTTCAAAGCGGTCTTATTAAAATAGATATTAAATATCATTTCTTAAAAGACGTTTAATTATTACACATTTCTTATAACCAATCTTCTTACTTTTGTATTTAAGAAGATACTTTTAAATCTAATTGCTGAAAGCTTTAAAATTAAAAAGGTTTCTAATTTAATTAGTATCATAAGATAATAATAAATATAGTTTTAGAAGATTTCTATAAGTCTCTTAAGATTAAATCTTTTGAATTTACCTTTTATTATTATAAAGTAGATTACTATAAAGTCTTATTTTAATATCCCATTTATACTATTATATCTCTATAGCTATTTCTATTAGTATAATATTATTAAAATAAGTAGTAATTTCTATTATTAATTCTATGTTAGTAATAGATACCTTCTTAATATATAGTATTATTACTTTATATTCTTTAGTTATATGTTTTATTAACTAGTATTTTATTATTAACTTTCAATATATTTAGTATTTACTATATATATTTCTATTTTGAAGTTTCTTATAAAATAGCTTGAAAGTATTACTATTACCTAATTAACATAGAAATTGATATAATTATTAATAGTTAAGATATTAGTTATATCTTTAATTCTTATACATATAGTAAGCTAGAAAATAATTATAAGTTATAAAACACTTATTCGTTTATTTAAATTATTATTATTAACTTCTGAGAATTTCTATAATTTGTTTATATAGTTTATTAAAAGCTAGGTTTACCTTGTTAATAGTCTTATAGAAGATACTAATTATATTATATACTTAGTATATAATGATATATATCTTTTTATTCACTTTTCCTTATAAGTCTTAAGAATTCAAATAGATATATTTAAATAGGGTAATTCTAATCATTATTACTTTGAAATGTTTTTATTATATTAATATAATTATAATCTTTAATGAATATCTTAAGATTTATATTCCTTTTTCTATATGAACTATAAGAAGCTATAGGAATTTCAAATTTGTTTCTACTTATAAGAACTATTTAATTAATTAAGAAGTCGCCTTAAATCAATATAATTAATATCTTATTATATATATATATTTACCTAGCTATTATACTATTAAATACTCCTCTTATAGAAGTTACCTTCATACTATAATTAATATATTTCATAATAAAAGTCTATATCTTATCTTTAAAGATATGATAAATTTTACTTATATATTTATTACTTCATTACTATATCTAATAAAATCATATGTTAACCTTTTTATAAACTAAAATAAAAGAATATCCTAATTTAGAAATATTTAGTAACTTCTCCTAAAGTATATATAAAGCCTTAGGGATTTCTTTAATTCTATATATTATTCTTACTATTTTAAACTATTCCTTATGATAAAGCTTTATTTTAGTATAATCATCTAGATATTGAATTCAACTAGCTATAAGCTTAATATCAATATACTTTCAATAGTTAATATTAATAGTATTATATAGATTAGAATTACTTTTACTTTGAAGTTATTTAATATAGAAAGTAATTATTTAATAATAAGTATAAACCTTCTAACCTTTGATAGTTATTTAAAATATTTCAGATTCTTCATAATCTCTTATTTTAATTATTAGTAATTCTTCTGATTATATTGAATACTTTCTTCTATTTATTAAATTAATATATGTTTATTAAATATTTCTATCAATTCCTTTTTCATAGTCTTTTTATTTATAGAGAAATATATCTTTCTATTAATAAGGTAATTTTCAAGGAATTATAATATTTCTCTTTTTATTATATTAAGATATATTTCCTTTTAATTTTAGAAGGCTTTTTAATAAGTATCTTATAAATTCCTAAAATGGAAATCTTACTTCTCTTATATTTATGTATAATAGTAGATATATACAGTATTAATAGTTCTATATCTATTAAAAAGTATACTTTGTTCTCTTCATTATTAAGATATAACTTTCTACTATATATTAATTAATATTTTTCTTATTTACTAGAATACTCTTTTATATATATCAATATAGATTATTATATTCTAATTACTCTATATGTCTCTAGAATTATTAATAAGGTCTAAAGAGGAAGATAAGTTTAAAATAAGAAATTAGAAGAATATTCATAGTTAATATAGCTTTATTATATTTTAATTATAAATCTTTCTCTATATATTATAATTTTAGAAGGATATATACAATATAGGCGATATTTACTTAACTGTAGTAATAAGACTAATATAAGAAGTTACTTCTAAGGCTACTATAAAAGTATCAGTATATATATAAGTATATAGATTTAGGGATCTCGAATACCTACTAATAAGGAAGCTACTGTAAGAAAGTACCCCTAAGGCTACTATAGAAGGACTAGCGTATAAATGTAGGTATAAAAATACAAAGTCTTTGACTAAATAGTATTAAGGAAGCTAGTACAAGAAGCTATAGTATTAAGACAGTTATAAGAAATAATAAGAGGAGTACTAGTATAGTACTAGTATAGTAATATAGAGATATTAATATATATAATACCTATATAGTTATAATAACAAAGCTATTATAAGATAAATACTAATATGGTATTAGTATAGTAGATAATAACATTTCGATATATGTGGTATTAATAAGGCTACTATAAGAGGCTACAGTAAACCTATTATAAGAAAGGTATACAAGAAGTATATTAGTATAATACTAATTCGGTAGATAATAAAGCTTCAATATATAATATTAATAAGACTACTCTATTGGGACTACTACTATTTTAAGTAGTTTATAAAGAACCTAATATAATAAAGTAAAAAAGAATTTCCTTTATGTTAGAATTCTAGCTATTTAGCTATTACTTATATTTATTCTAATAGCTTACTTTAAATATTCAAAAGCTTAAGTATTCTGTTTTACTCTTATAACCCTATATGTTCTATTTATTATAGAAAATCAATTATTACAGTTAAAATTATACTACCTAAATATTTATACTCTAAATTAATCAAACTATAATATTAGAATATCTAGTAAATAGACTACTTAGTAGCCTAAATATAACAGAACTAAAAGCTCTCTATAATATAAGGTTAACTTTTCTGAAAATAAATTCTATTTAGATATTAATACTATGAAGTTTCCTACTTCTTATAAAACCCAAACTCCCTATTATTATTACTATTTATATCAATATCAGTACTATTTTTAGATATTATTCTAAATAATTTACTCTTTAATAATTAAGGATTATTAATTTTTTTTAACTTTTTACTAGTTACTTATTATTAGTTTGATAAGTTATAAGTCTAGCTTTATATTAACTTCTCTCTTTATATTATATCTCTCTCTATACTTATTATTAATATTAATATCTATATCTTTATTAAAACTCATTCAGATTATACTAAAGATTATACTAATTAATTCTAAACCTTTTTATATCTATCTATCTATATAAAACTTCTCTTAACTATATTTATAAAACTTAATAGCCTATTCTTTATATACTTACTTTAACTAATTAATTAATTCTTCTTATTAATTAATTAATTTAATATTAGATAAATTTATAAGAAGATTATACTAATTAGAATAATAGACTTACTACTAAGTTAATAAAAGAAGTAATTAAATAGTAGAAGCTAAAAACCTCTTATATTTTAAATCTGTTAAAGCCTTCTATAAACTAAGTCTTAAGTCTATTAAAACCTTTAATAAACTAGCTCTGAGGTCTACTAAAACCATTATAAATTAGAATCTTAAGTCTATTAAGATTTCTATAAATCAAAACTTCAGGTTATTTTTAACTTTTATAAAAAAATATCTCTTATAAGATTTAAACCTTTGACTACTATAGGTCATAGGAGTATTAATCTATTAATTAACTATTAAGCTACATTATTATTTACTTTTTAGTTAATAATAATTTACTAGAGTTAGACCTTAAGTATTTTAATTCTATCTTAGGATTTTAATTAATTCTTTATTAAATAACAGCTTTACTTTCTTAAGTTATTATTTAAAAATATAAGTAACTCTAAGTTATATTTTATTCTTAAGTTAAAAAAGACTTAGAATTAAAATATTTAATCTATCTATATAAAAACTTCACTTATTAATAAAAATATTTCTTTTTAAACCTCTCCTTCTTCAAACCTTTTACTTTATACAGAGAACATTTAGCACTTAGCTAGGACCTATACCCCAACCCACTTTATACTAACTACTACAACTATAATTACTTTAAACCTTTAAATTATAATAATATTATATTAATAGTATATAATGTAATATCTCTAACCTTAGGTTATCTTACTTAATAATACTATCTTAAGCTTTCCTAACTATTAACTAATAATTACTACGGATTTCAATATAAATACCTTTTTAGATACCTAACAAAGTACTTCTAATATATATCTAAAATATTTAGAATTATTACTAAATACCCTACTTTTAGACACTAGATTCTTTTTTATTCTTTTAATTTTATACTTCTTAGTTATACTAATAGCTTTATTTACTAGTAATATTTCGAAGTTAAACTTGGTTATAATTATTTTGAGAAAGTTAGAGAAAGTAGTAAAATCACCTTTATATAATACTAACTTATTTAAACCTTTATGAAAATAGCTATAATCCTTATAATTATTGATAGCTGTAATAAAATTAGTATTTATATTAAAGTTATAGAAGTTAAATATAGTAATAGGTAATAGCTAGAAGTAGTCTGTATTCTTATTATTATTATCATTATTATTGATAGTAATATTGTTATAAAATAAAAAGAAAACTAATCTATAGTTTATTACTCTCTTTTATCTATAAAGTTAGTATTATCAAAATATACTAGTAGTATTATTAGTAGTTAGCTAGAATAAGTTAACATTATACATACTATTATAGTAAATTTAATACTTTAAAGCTACTACTATAGAAACTATTATACAGCTTATACTAGTAAGTTTATATACCTAGTTGTTATTCTATTACCTTATATTACTTATTTCTAGATTAAAGCTAAATCTAAACTAAATACTATACTACTAGGTCCTTTTTACTATATTTACCTATAGAAATACATATAGACTATAGTATATTACTAGGCTTTTTTATGATAGAGATTTAATACTAGGCGTTATATAAAGCTACTTACTAAGTAGGAGGCTGAACATATAACACACCATAATAAAGATATTTTTATGCATTTAACTAAACTTGTTTCTAGAAATGATACTAATAAGTATAATAAAGTTCTTAGTTATATATAGTTAAATAATAAAATTAATCTTTTAAAAGTTATCAAGAATAATATTAATACTTTTAATACATTTAGTTATTTAAAAATAACTCTCTAAACTAACTAGTTTTTCTAAAAAGTTTCTTATTTATAAAACATTCTTTAATACTATTCTTAATAATTTTAAATTCATAGAAAGTTATCTAAATAAGATAAAAGAACTTATTAATAATTCCTCTTATAGTAAAGTTAAACTACTTAACTAGGTTATTATTACCTATATTCTAAATAGTTTAGATAAGAATATAGAGGTTCTATTACTTTAGTTACTTAGGATATTAAATTTAATAAGCTTTCTTATAAGTAAGATTTTCCATTCTTTAATTTATTAGATATATTTAGAAGGAAAACCTAGACTTCTTTAGTTAAATTTATAATTAAGAAGAATTTGAAAAATAAGGTTATTGAATAGTCTTCTCTTAAGGTTATTAGGAAACCCTAGAAGAAACAGAAAGGTATTTTCTATAATTACTATGAAAAAGCTAATTATACTAAGGAAAACTATTTTAATTTTAATTTGAAAGAAACTCTTATTTAAATAAAATATAAAGTTAATAAGAATCTTCTCAAATCTTCTAAAAAGAAGAAAGATAAAGCAGATAAGACTAATAACTCAAAGTTAGTGAATATTACTTTAACTTAAAAAGAAATAATTAAAAAGATTTTTAATAATATAACTAAAGATCTTATATAACTTAATTCTAATACTAAAAAAACTAAAGAAAAATAAGATAAAAAAGAAAATATCAAGTTTGAAAATATAATTCTAATTTAATTTCCTCTTTAGAAGACTTTTACTAAATAAACTGTAAGTATTTTAATCTCTAAGAGAATTTAATAAGTTAAGAGTTCTATTAAATAGATTAAAACTATTTCATTCTTTATTAATACTAAAACTACTATTTATATAATTGAAAATTACAATCTTTAAATTAATAAAACTAAGATTCTTTTACTTATTAAGTAGGAAAATACTAAAAAGATTACTTTAACTATAAAAAGTAATTTAAAATTTATCTTAAATAATATTAAATATCTTTTGCATAATATTTATTATATATTATAACTAGATATTAACCTATTAAGTTAGTTTAAACTTAATTTAATAGGAATATTATCTATCTTCTTTAATAAACTCATATTATATAATATTAAGTAAGATAAACTCTTACTTATAAAAATTAAAAACAATAACTTCTATAAGTTTGGAATCCTTATTTGACTAAAGCAATCAGTTTTATATACTAAGATTACTAATATTAACAACCTGAAACTATAATATAATAAAATAAGCCATATTAGTGATATAATTAAATTAATTAAGAATATAATAAATAATATTAGTTCTAAATATTCAAAAGGTAATAAACTACCTACTTATAAAACCTATCTTAAAAGTAGGTTTACTAATAAAGTTAATAGAGACTTGAATACTATTAAGAAGTTTAAATATCTTAATTATATTAATTTAAATCTTTATAAACTTACTTTACTAAAGGCTTATAATTACTATAAATACTTTATCTTATTTATAGATAAATCTAGTAGATTTATCTAAGGAAAGTTATTAAGAAGTAAAAACTCTAAAGAAATTACTTCAGCCTTTAAAGAATTTATTAATATAATTAATAATAATAATAGTAATAAGAGAATTAAAGAAATTAATATAAATAGTAACTTAAAGCTTTCTAATAATACAATAAAGATTATTTATCTTAATAATAGTATTATTCGTAATATAAGATTACCTTATACTTATAAGCCTAATAGTTTAATTAAGAAAGCTATAAGAACTATAATTAATAAAAATAGAATCTTTCTTTATAACTCTAGTTTACCTTTATACCTTTAGGAATTAGCTATATTAACCTCTATCTATATTTATAATAGAATGCCTTATTTTCTATTAAATTGAAAACTCTATATAAGTTAGAAAATAAAAAGAAACCTTTTATTAATAATATAAAGGTTTAAAGTAGTATCTATTACTATAAAGTTAAGAATAAGTATTCTAAGAAGCTTAATCTAAAAGTAAAAAAAGATATTATAATTACCTATATTTATAATACCTATTTAATTTGGGATTTTAAAGCTTATAATACTATTTAGTCTGAAGATATAAATATTCTTAGAAACTAATTTAATTTTTAATAAAAAGAAGAATTATCTACTTTTAATAATACTATAACTACTAAGTCTAATTAATTTAGTAAAAAGAATAAGTCCAACTAACTTATTTCTAATAATGTATTATACAATCTAGTTATTATTAAGTCTAATAGAGTTTATAATTCTATTAATAATACTAGTTATTCTCTTCTTTCTAATAAGGTTAATAATAATAATAATAACTTAGATCTTTCTCTTAATAAAAGACTAAATAACTTTTCTATAGCTTATTCTAATAGAATTATGAATAGTAATAAGAACTTTAATAAAAAGTCTACTATATCTATAGAAATTCATTCTTTAAGTCTAAAAGTTAAAAAAGATTATAAATAGTATTTATATAAAGAAAGTATACTCCTTATAATTAAAAGCTATTCTTCTTTAGTTCTTTATATTAATTATAATTAATATAATTATAATAATAATTTCTTTATTAATAAATATAATAATTCGTATACTACTAAATATATATTATTAGCTAATACTCTAGATAAACTAACTATCGTTTTAAAAACTATAAACGCTCAGTCTAATAATAATTAGATTTAAGCTATAAATAAAGAAGTTAAATCTATTAAATTTATAGAAGTTTAAAATATTATACTACTAATTAATATTTTCTTTAATTAAAAAGAATAAGATTAATATATTAGGGAGTAGATAGGTTTATAAAATAAAACCTAATAATTAGGATCTTAGTAATTCTATATATAAAGTTAGATAGTTTTCTTAAGGTTTCAATTAGTACTTTAGTATTAATTATTTAGAAACTTTTAATGCTACTTATAGACTTAAAGGTTATAGATATATATTAATTATACCTATTTATTATAGCTAGATTTTAATTTAATATAATATTACTACTATATTTATTTATATACAAATAGATAAAAAGATATATATCAAGTCACCTACTAGTTATATCTATAATAAAAGTTCTAAAGGTTTGATTTATAATACTAACTATAAGAATTAGCTTTCTATTTTTTTATTAAATAGAGCTATATATAGATTAAAACAAAGCCCTAACTTTGGTATTTACATTTTAAATCTATCTTATATAAGATTGGTTTTAAAGTATCTCCCTATAATAAAGGAATATTTATACTTAATATTACTCTTAATAAAAGTAAATATTTAGTTATTTTAGTATATTATACTAATAATATACTATTAGGAGCTCATAATTCTACTACTTTAGAATATATTTATAGTAGTCTTAAAAAGACATAAAAGTCTAAGATCTAAAGGAACCTAATACCTTTTTAAGTAATAATTTAATTATTAACTATAAGAATAAAAGTATAGAAATAAATCAGGTTAAATATACTAATAAGATTCTTATTAAACTTAATTAAAAGAATATCTATAATCTTAATACTCTAATAGATAATAAAGCTAAATTCTTTATTAATAAGGATAATACTACTAAAGAAGAGATATTAGAATATTAAAAAGAAGTAAGAACTCTATTATATTTAGCTTTAAAAATTAAGCTAGATATTATTCTAGCTATTACTACTTATTCTTGATTTTCTTTAAATCTTTCTAAAGAATATTTTATTACTTTTAATAGGATATAAAGTTATTTAAAAAAACATTCTAATTATAGATTAATTTATAATTATAATAATATTAATCCTTTTAATTAATTAAGATTTATAGATTTAGATTAGACTAGAGATATTAATAATAATAAATCTACTTTAGTTTATATATATTACCTAGATCTTTATAATATTCTAAATTATAGTTTAATTAAATAAAGAATAGTAGCTTTATCTACTTATAAAGCTTAATATATAGCTCTAGTAGATACTACTAAAAAAGCTATTTACTTATATAATAACAATAGTTTTATTAATAAATCTTTAGGATTTAGAACTATTAATAAGCTAATTATCTTTATAAATAATTAATTAGCTAAAAAGCTTACTAAATATACTAAATTCTATAAAAAGGCTAAGTATATTAATATTTATTATTACTATATTAGAAATCTTATTTAAAATAATTAGATTAACCTCTATTATATTAATATAAATAATAATATAAATAATCTTTTAACAAAACCTTTAGGCCAAATTAGATTTAATAATACTGTTAAGAAAACTTTATAGAATAATTTTAATATTTAACCTTCTTATAAAAGAAATAGTCTTAATAATCTATTTTCTAAGGATTAATCCTTATTTCTAACTTTTTACTAGTTTTAGGTTTTTCTGATTTTTCCTGATTTCTTTTACTTTATTTTAAAGTCTTTTCCTTTAAACCTTTTCTAGGCTTTAGGTTTTTCAGACTTGAATCTTTTAAAGATTTGTCTCTATTTTTCCTATATAATGTTTAGAGTTTTTACTACTTTTTAAATAATAAAAGATTTCTATATCTTATATCTCTTAAGGAGGGATATTAGAATTCTAGTTATTTAGCTATTATTTATATTTATCTTAATAACCTATTTGAAATATGTAAAAGGTTAAGTATTCTCTTTTACTCTTATAACTCTATATTTTCTATTTATTATAGAAAATCAATTATTAGAGTTAGAATTATACTATCTTAATTATTTATACTCTAAATTAATCAAATTATGATATTAAAATATTTAGTAAATAGACTATTTAGTAGCCTAAGTGTAATAAGACTAAAAGCTCTATATAATATAAGGTTCGTATTTCTGAAAATAAAC
The DNA here is from genome assembly GCA_000350065.2 of Colletotrichum orbiculare MAFF 240422. Lineage (NCBI taxonomy): Eukaryota > Fungi > Ascomycota > Sordariomycetes > Glomerellales > Glomerellaceae > Colletotrichum > Colletotrichum orbiculare. The sequence continues at coordinate 3,332,634 of AMCV02000003.1, forward strand.
TTTATTTAGATATTAATACTATAAAGTTCCCTACTTCCTATAGAATTTAAACTTTTTATTATTATTACTATTTATATTAATATTGATACTATTTTCAGATATTATTCTAAATAACTTATTCTTTAAAAATTAAGAATTGTTAATTCCCCTGAACCTTTTACTAGTCACCGATTACTAGTTTAACACTTTATATTTCTTAATAAACATAATTTAGAAGTTAGTTAAAGATTCTAAACTTATAACTATAATAAGTAATATAATACATTATATAATCTAAAGATAAATTTCAAAAGGTATAATCTATTCAAACTAGAATAAAATATTTAAACATATATGAATAGACTAATTAGACCTCATATAAACTAGTATAGCTATATAGTAAACTTAGTACTCTATGTATTCCTATATTTACTCTATAATACTTACTAAGAATTATTAATCTTTCTTATAATCTATCTTCATAAGACTATAATCCTTAAACATATTCAATTAAGACTTTTCAAAAGTTTATTAATATTATTTATTTCTTCAAAGGTCACTCAAAAGTAGGTTTCAAAAAAGCTTTGAATAGAACTTTTAATAAATAGATACTTTGAAATCCAAATAGTCTTATAAATTATAAATTTAGACTTCTACTCAAAAGATATGATATTGAGTTATCAATTAATTAACCTTCTTAATAATTAAATTTATAATACTATTAATAGATATCTCGGGCGGGGCTGATGGCTTGCTTTCTACTACGACTATTAGTAGATATATTGCCCCCTGAAGTATAACTTTAGCCTTCCTACCCCCCTGCTAACTACTATAGCCGGCTTCTAGTTAATCTGGAGCTAAATTCCTTGTAGCTATAGTAGCTAGTATATTTATTTTATGTCAACTTTTTCATAAATAATAAATAACTAATAACTCCTTCTATAATAACTTTACATCCTTACACCCTTATACCTTTATAATTATTAATATATAATTTGAATATCTTGAGATATTTAATTACTACTAACTATAGGTATTCTATTTAAATATTTATTATAATCTCAATATCTATAACTTTAATATCTTTTAGACTAAGCCTTACCTATCCTTAAGATAAAACTTTATACTATTAATATAACAGTTCTCTACTATTAATATAAGCTAACTTATAATTTCTATATAAGAATAATAATACTTAGCCTACTTTTATTAGCAAATAATTTTAATATATTAAATATAGCTAATATATAAATAATACTTATATAGATATAGATACTTCTAATATAGCTAGATGGCTTTTAAAACTTCTATAATTATATTGCTATAATATTCTAAGGTATCTAGTGATTAGTATTATAGTAGTATATTAATATTAAAGTATTATCTAATTAATACTTAATTTTTAATATTATTAGTTTAGTATAATAGGTTGTAGGTTAGCTAGATAATATTCTTTTGAATATCTATAGGCTATTTATTAATTATAGTATTTAAGATAATTTTATTAAAATTTATTCTAATAAAGTAATAGTTTTAGTTATAATAGTTATAGTTAGATATTTTTATACTTATTCTATAATACTTTTTTTATAAGTAGCTATATAGATTTTGAAGAGATTTTAGTTTTATTATAAAAGTATAGTATATTACTACTCTAGCTACTAGACTATATTAAAGATAGGATATAGAATAATAATAAATTATAGAATGCCTAGCTTTTATAGACGCTCTATTTTATTCTATTTTGAAGAAGTTTATAAAGATTCTTAACTCTATAATCTTAGTAGTTACTTTTAGCTATATATATTAAGCTTTAGATTTAATAAGGTTCTTTCTATATAAATTATTACTATAAGGTCTTCTACTACTATAGGGTTGAATCTTAGAACTAGGGGTATAATTATTTATAATAATAGGTAATTTTATTACTATTTTAACTAATTGTGACCTAGTATTGGCATGAATGCTATTATTAGGTAAAAAGTATAATTAAATCTATATATAGGGTGTAGAGCTTAGATATTATTCCAAGTATAGAGTAAAAGTAACTAAATTAATAGATATCTCAATATGTGATATATATAAATTCATTATAATACATACTTTTAGTTTACTCACTTTTGAACATTATTTATAAAAGTATAACTAAGGACTTTAATTAGGAAAAGTTCAGATATATAAGTAAAATCTATATTACTATATAGACTATTGCTTAGTATATCTAAGTTATAATCCTTTAAAAAACACTTTCTAGTACTTTAATAGTTATAACTAGCTAAGTATTAAGTATATTATATAATTCTATTAGTATATCTTTATAACTGTCCCCTCTCTTGAAACCTTTATTCCCTAAAGCTATAATTATATATCCTTTAATATTTATTATAAAGCCTATATATTATAACCAATTATTTATTATATATAACATTTCTTTAATACTAGTAATAATTCGACTATAGTATTATTATTCATTCGAATAATTCATTATAGTTTAATAGTAAAACTAATAATAATAACTATTATTATTATATCTTTATTTCTTACTTCTATTATTTATAAATATATGTATTATAATCTTAGTAATATGTTAATATGCTTTATTTCTATAATATATTTCCAGTAAAATTGTTTTTCAAATTTTATTATAGCTCCTTTCATTATCTTACTAGTTATTTAGTAAGTATTATCTATTTTCTTTATATATATATTATTATCTTCTCATTGTTTATATTTACTATTTCTTTCTTTTTAATACCCTTCTATTTTATGTTACTAGTCATTCTTAACTTATTATTTTTGTGTTCTTCTTTTTCTCTTCTTTTTACTATTTATATATTATATACTCTATAATAATATCTTATAGTACTATTATTACTACTATTCTCTAAATGTTCATATATAATAATAATAAAACTACTAATGAAGGTTTCTCGTATTTTAAACTTGGTGATTATATGCTTAATCCTAGCTCTCTACTCTCACTTTATCTTAATATTAAAACACTACTCTATATTATTCATAATTATATATTAAAATATAACTTTTATAAAAAGAATAGAAATATTATAAGATAAATTAACCTTTTATTATATACTCATTACTTATATAGAACACCTAGCTCTTAGCGCTCTGTTTTATTCTATTTTTAAGAAGTTTACAAAGGTTCTAAACCTTACAACTTTAATAGTTACTTTCAGCTATATATATTAAGCCTTGGTTTTAATAAAACTCTCCCTATATAGATTATTACTACAAAATCTTCTACTATTATAGGATTAAGTAATGAAACTAGAGGTATTATTATCTATAATAATGAGTAATCGTATTACTATTTTAATTAGTTATAAGTTAGTATTAATATAAATATTATTATGAAGTAGAGTTTATAGTTAAATCTATATACGGGGTGAAGAGCTTAGATATCATTCTGAATATAAAGAAAAAGTAACTAGATACTTATTATTTATATTAATCTTTACTTTTACATTCTGTTTAAATTATATAATACCACTTAAATAACCTAGAATCAATCTATTATCTGTCAGTAAATAGTTAAATAGAATACCCTAATTTTGAAATATAAACATAAACTACTCTATATTTTACTAAAGTCTTGGTAAACTAATAGTATAAAATAATATTATTTATAACCTTTTAATTAAGAAAAAAAGACGATATTAAATTTAAAATACTCTTTCTTTTGAAAAGTATTATGTATCTATAAGTAATTAAATATTATGTATTTTACAAGTATACGTTTACGGAATACTTACTTTATTATTACTACAAATTAAACAGATAACTTAATATTCTAAAATCTCAACAAATATTTCACTATCTATCTACTATATAACCTAGCAATTGGTATAATAATAATCTTATTCTTACTTTGGAAGAATAACTTATTTATTTTTCGTATTCGTATTATCACGCCTTAGTATTCTAAAATACTAAAGCTCCTACTATAATAAAACTACCTTAATCTAATAATTAGTTTTACTATCACCTTACTACTTAGTCTATATATAATATTGTGAATATCCTATTACTATTACTATTGATTAGCTAAGTCTTTCTAAATCTAATCTTACTATACTATATAATATATATACCACCAGTTTACTATTATC
>AMCV02000003.1:3336849-3384562 GCA_000350065.2 Colletotrichum orbiculare MAFF 240422
TAATAATAATAATAATAAATATAAATAATAATAATAATAATAATAATAATAATAATAATAATAATAATAATAATAATAATAATAATAATAATAATAATAATAATAATAATAATAATAATAATAATAATAATAATAATAATAATAATAATAATAATAATAATAATAATAATAATAATAATAATAATAATAATAATAATAATAATAATAATAATAATAATAATAATAATAATAATAATAATAATAATAATAATCATATAAGGGAATGGCTAAAGGTCTAGCGAGGGAAAATATAATAGTAAAAAAAGGTCTCTATAAATTAATTATAAGACTTCAACTTAGTAAGCTAACTAGTAGTAATTATAAGAAAGCTTTTATCCTATAGTAGCTTTAAGTTACTATATTATGTAATATATAATAATCCTAGTTATCCTAGTTCTTTATATAAGCTATAAAGTATATATTCTTATGATTATCCACCCTTTTAGAAGTTTTGGGCCTTAAGGCTTATAAATACTATATAGCTGCTTTAATAGCTTCGCTAGCTATTTACTTACTATTTAATAATTATAAAACAGAAGGATTCCTCTTATATATATATATATTAATAGATAAGACTTATCTTATATATATATTAACATATAAAGTTTTTATTATTATATTAAATTAATAAGGTTTCTTATAGGTTTATTAGTTTATTAGGTTTCCTACTTATTAATAAAGCTTTCGTATATTAACTAGAAATCTTTAGAATAAACCCTAAGATATCTAACCCCTTTTTATATTTATAAGGCTTCCTATAGGATATCTCAATACTGATTAGATATTTAAAGCTTCTTGTAGCTAATTAAACTATCAAAAGAGTAATATATACTTAGTAGATTATTTATTCTCTAAGATATGTTTATTATGCTATGGGTTCCTAGCTTTAGGTTTAACATAGCTCTAAGGCTCCTTTAGTACTATATTTTTAGTAGCAAAATAGTTATAGCAGACGTTTATAAAATAGGCTAATTTCTAGTAGAATATATAGAACTTATTATAATAATAAGTAGCTATAATATAGTCTAATTTACTTCATTATGTATATAAGATTTTAAGGTATAACTACTTTAGGGTTTTTTCTGGAGTATTAATTTACCTATAATAGTTAGGTACTAAGCCTTTGGTAGTATTATAACTAATAGCCCTCTTAATACTAAGTATAGCTTTTTCTTTGATATTACTAAAGATTTCCTTATAAGGCTATAATATCTCCTAGAGGTATTTAACTATTAAGGCTATAGTTTTAAATATCTAATTATCAAATTTCTAACGCTATAAGTATTATTATAATTTAACTTTAAGGTAATAGAAAAAGGTAAAAATATAAAGTTTTAAGGTTTCTATAGGAATATTTAGAGTTTTATAAATTACTAACTATTTAGTATAGAATTTTAATAAGAACCAATTTTTATATTTAAGTATATAAAATATACTATATAGACATAACTCTTATAAAGTAGGGTTACTTAACAAATAGTAAATAAATACTAAGAAATCAGCCTATATAAGGTCTAGTAATAATATATAGTAATAATTATACTACTAGGTCTATAAGGTATATAATAGTTTGATTATAACTTATTAAATCTTATATACTTTCGAAGCCTATAGCTATAATATATAGCTATCTAAAATTGCTATTAGGTAATTGCTGATTTTATACAGAATAATATCCTTATAAAAAGAGCTATAAAATAACTAGAAAACTTAGAGTAATCCTTATAATTAGAAGTAAGTATTATTTCTAAAATTAATAATATTATTACTATAAATTCACTATTAAATAGCTATACTAATATTATTTCTATAAAAGAAAATTATTACTTAAGAGAATATATAAATATTATTATAATAATATTACTTTATTTAATAGCTGCTATAGGAATCAATCTTAGTAATATAGGTATTGTTATTAATATTATAATATAGCTTATTATACTACTCGACTTATTAACTACTACTTGAAGTTCTTATAATAAGAGTATTACTATATCTTTACTAGTAGTTTCAGAAGGTATAACTATAGATACTATATATTTAGATACTACTATAAATACTACTATAAATACTATTATAAATACTATGTATTTAGTAGGTATCTATTATAAAGCTATTATTAAAATCCTAGCCTTAACCCTCTAGGAGGTAGAAGTTGAAGAATTATAAGGGAATAATTAAAAGCCTAATAAGGTATAATAGTAAGAAATAGATCTCTATAAGTTATAAGACTTCAGCTTAATAGGCTGACTAGTAGTAGCCATAAGAAGGCTTTTATTATATAGTAGCTTCAGGCTACTATATTTTATAATATATAATAGTCCTAGCTATCCTAACTCTCTATATAGGTCATAAGGTATATATCTTTACAAATAATAGGAAATCTGAAGTTATAAAACCCTCTTTATAGCTCTTTTACTATACTACTAATAATACTAATATAGCAATACTTACTATAAACAATTATATTCCTTCTACTAAAATCTACTTAGTAAACCTTTAGTATTATCCTACTCCTAATAATACTATTATATTTAGTATAGAAAACGACTTATAGATAATAATATCTAAATAAAAAGGCGCACTAATAAGAAACATAAAGCTCGTTTAAATACTATTATATCTATCCTTATAGCTTCTATATCTAATAGCTATTAACCTATTACGAAAAGGTCTATTACTCTTAAAACTACTACTTTTGAAAAGGTAACTTTAACTAAAAAAGCTACTATTATAAGAGACTTCTACTACTAAGAAAACTACTATGTTTTTAGTATTTATTATATTTTTTTTATTCATTATATTTTTTTTATTCATTATATTTTTTTATTCATTATATTTTTTTATTCATTATATTTATTATATTCATTATATTCATCATATCTATTATATTTATCATATTTATCATATTTATCATATTTATTATATTTATTATATTTGGTATATTTATAATACTTATAGTATTTATAATATTTATGATATTTATTATATTTATTATATTTATTATATTTATTATATTTATTATATTTATTATATTTATTATATTTATTATATTTATTATATTTATTATATTTATTATATTTATTATATTTATTATATTTATTATATGTATCATATTTATTATATTTATTATATTTATTATATTTATTATATGTATTAAATGTATCATATTTATTATATTTATTATATATATTATATTTATTATATTTATTATATTTATTATATGTATCATATTTATCATATTTATCATATTTATCATATTTATCATATGTATCATATGTATCATATTTATTATATTTATTATATTTATTATATTTATTATATTTATTATATTTATTATATTTATTATATTTATCATATTTATCATATGTATTATATTTATTATATTTATTATATTTGTTATATTTATCATAGTATGTTATGTGTTTGGCCCCCTACTTAGTAGGTAGCTTTATATAACGCCTAGTATTAAATCTCTATAATAATATAAAACCTAGTAATATACTATAGCTTATATATATCTCTATAGGTAAATATAGTAAAAAGGACCTAGTAATATAGCGTTTAGTTTAGACCTAGCTTTAACCTAGAAATATATAAGTAATATAAGATAATAGAGTAATAACTAGGTATATAAACTTACCAGTATAAGCTGCGTAATAGTTTCTATAGTAGTAGTTTTAAAGTATTAAACTTACTATAGTAATACTTATAATATTAACTTATACCAACTAGTAATAATACTACTAATATACCTTAATAATACTAGCCTTATAGATAAAAGAGAGTAATAGATTACTACAGACTAGCTTTCTCTTTATCCTATAATAATATTACTACTACTAATAATAATAATAATAATAAGAATATTATTACTATATTTAACCCTTATAACCTTAATATGAATATTAATCTTATTAAAGCTATTGATAATCATAAGGACTATAGCCATTTTTATAAAAGCCTAAATAAGTTAGGATTATATAAAGGCGATTTTACTATCCTCTCTAGCCTTTTTAAAACAACTATAATTAAGTTTAGCCTCGAAATATTACTAATAAATAAGGTTATTAGTATAACTAAGAAGTATAAGATTGAAAGAATAAAAAGAAATCTAGTATCTAAAAGTAGAATATTTAGTAATAACTCTAAATACTTTAAATATATATTAGAAGTAGCTTGTTAGGTACTATTTTATTCTAAAAAGGTATATATATTGAAATCTATAGTAGTTATTAACTAATAGTTAGGAAGGCTTAAGATAATATTATTGAATAAGATAACTTAAGGTTAGAGATATTCTAATTTGAAGACTTAAAGTAACTATAGCTATAGTGGTTAGTATAAAGTAGATTAGGATATAAATCCTAGCCGGATGCTAAATATTCTCTATGTGAAGTAAAAGGCTTCTTATTATATTTATTATATTTATAATATTTATTATATTTATAATATTTATTATATTCATAATATATATTATATTTGTCATATTTATTATATTTATAATATTTATAATATTTATAATATTTATAATACTTATAATACTTATAATACTTATAATACTTATAATACTTATAATACTTATAATACTTGTTATATTTATAATATTTATTATATTTATAATATTTATTATATTTATAATATTTATTATTATTATTATATATATTATCAGAAGGGCCGATAGCTCGCTCTCTACTATAACTATTAGTAGATATATTACTTCCTAAAGTACGATTTTAGCCTTCCTACCCTCCTACTAACTATTATAGCTAACTTCTAGTTAATTTGAAACTAAATCTTTTATAGTTATAGCTAGTATATCTACTCTATATCAACCTTTTATTGATAATAAATAACTAATAACTCTTTTCATAGTAACCTTATACCCTTTTACCTTTATACCCTTATACCTTTATACCTTTACGCTTTTATAACTATATATAATTCAAATATCTCGAGATATTTAATTACTACTAACTAGAAGTATTATATTTAAATACTTATTATAACTTTAATATCTACAACCTTAATATCCCTAATATAAACTAAGTCTTACCTACCTCTAAGACAAGACTTTATATTACTAATATAAATATTCGCTATTATCAATATAAGCTAACCTATAATCTCTATATAAGTATAATAAGACTTAGCTTATTCCTACTAGTAAAACATCTTAATATATTAATTAAGTATAACTAATATATAGATAATATTTATATAAATATACATACTTCTAATATGATTAGATAATCTTTAACCTTCTTATAATTATATCATTATAATTTTCTAAAGTGTTTAGTAACTAGTATTATAGTAAAGTATTAATATTAAAATATTATCTAATTCATCCTTAATCTCTAATATTACTAGCTTAATATAGTAGCTTATAGAATAGTTAGATAATTTGTTTTAAATATCTACTAATTATAATATTTAGAACAACTTTATTTAAACTTAGTTTAATATACTGATAGCCTTAATTATTATATTTATAATTAAATATCTGTATACCTATTTCATAGTTATTTCTTTATTAATAGTTATATAGATTTTAAGGAGATTTTAATTCTATTATAAAAGCTATAGAAGAGTAATAGATTATATAATACCTAATCTTTATAGGTATTCTATTTTATTCTTTTTTTAAGAAGTTTATAAAAGTTCTTAACCTTATAATCTTAGTAGTTACTTTTAGCTATATATATTAAGCCTTAGCTTTAATACAACTTTCTTATATAAATTATTATTATAAAGTCTTCTACTATTATAAGATTAAACATTTTAATAATGGGTATAATTATCTATTATAATAGGTAATTATATTACTATTTTAACTAGTTATAAACTAGTATTAATATAAATGCTATTATTTGGTAAAATATATAGTTGAATCTATATATAGGATAAAGAGCGTAGATACTATTCTAAGTATAGAGTAATAGTAACTAAATCATATATATTATTTCTGTTATCTTTATAAGAGACAATTAGGATATTTTCTTAAAAGTATACTCAAGCTTTAAAGAAAGGGATCATGTTACTTTATATATACTAATAAATGTATTACTAAAATATATTAGTCTTTCTACTTTGGAGATATATCTTTTAAAATCATATTTAAATCAGAATTATTTAGTTTAAAGATATACGTTTTAAAATAATATTTCAAGTTGTTTAAATAATTAAAAGAATTATTTCTCCTCCTTTTTTGATGTATTATTACTAAATATCTATTATTCATATTAAGTTGGTTATTTTATTTCTTAGAGTATCAGATTATCTATTTTTCGAATTTATAAGTAACTTCGTATATATTACTTAAGTTAATTACAGTTTCTTATGTATCACATTCTACAAACTATTTAGTTTATTTTATAAAAAGGTATTCATTATATCTATTTTTCTATGTCTTTAAAAACTTTTCTACGTCTTATTCTATAAAGGCTTTTTTTAGCCTAGGAAAAATAGTTTTACTATCAGTATTTCTTTATTATTCTATTTATAATGTAAACACAGAAATAGGAAGAATATTATATATCTAATAGTATTATTTTAGTAAACATACTTTATATAATTATTCTTTTTTTTAACTATTAAAACCTTAATATATTTTAGTACTAACTTCTTATATTTAAACCTTAAGCTCTTTTTTAACAGTCTAATAACTACTTTATAATTATATATATATAATTAATATCTTAAATTATATATTCTTACCTAACTTTTAACTACTATTTGTTAATATTCTACTATTTAGTAATATATTAAGCTATTAAACTAGTAATAGGTAACTAGTAAAAAGTCAAGGGGAATCAATAACTCTTAATTATCAAAGAATAGGTCATTCAGAATGATATCTGAAAATAGTACTAATATTAATATAAATAGTAATAATAATAAGAAGTTTGAATTCTATAAGAAGTAGGGAACTTCATAGTATTAATATCTAAATAGAATTTATTTTCAAAAAAGTTAACTTTATATAATATAAAGCTTTTAGCTCTATTATACTCAGGCTACTAAGTAGTCTATTTACTAAATATTCTAATATTATAATTTAATTAATTTAAAGTATAATTAATTTAAGTAGTATAATTTTAACTCTAATAGTTAATTCTCTATAATTAATAGAAAATATAGAGTTATAAGAGTAAAAGAGAATACTTAAGCTCTTAAATACTTAAAATAGATTATTAGGATAAATATAAATAATAGTTAAATAACTAGAACTCTAATATCCCCCCTTAAAATATATAAGATGAATAGATCTTTTATAGTTTAAAAAATAGTAAAGACTCTAAAAATTATATAAGAAAAATAGAAAAAGAATCTTTAAAAAATTAAAGTCTAAAAATTTAAAACCTAGAAAAAGTTTAAAGGAAAAGACTTTAAAATAAAATAAAAAGAATTAGGAAAAATTAGAAAAACCTAAAATTAGTAAAGAGTTAAAGAAAAAGATTAATCCTTAGAAAATAGACTATTAAGACTATTTCCTTTATAAGAAGACTAAATATTAAAATTATTCTATAAAACCCTCTTAATAATATTATTAAGTTTAACTCAGCCTAAAAGCTTTATTAAAAAATCAGTTATATTATTAATCATATTAATATAATAGAGATTAATCTGATTATTTTAAATAAGATTTCTAATATAATAATAATAAATATTAATATACTTAGCTTTTTTATAGAATTTGGTATTTTTAGTAAGCTTTTTAGCTAATTAATTATTTATAAAGATAATTAGCTTATTAATAGTTCTAAAACCTAACGTTTTATTAATAAAACTATAGTTATTATATAAATAAATAGCCTTTTTAGTAGTATCTATTAGAACTATATACTTAGCTTTATAAGGAGATAAAGTTATTAGGTTTTTATTTAACTAAATTATAATTTATAATATTATAAGAATCTAGGTAAAATATATAAGCCGAAGTAGACTTTCTATTATAAATATCTCTAGCTTAATTTAAATCTATAAATCTAAATAAATTAAAAGGATTAATATTATTACAATTATAAATTAACTTATAATTAGGATTCTTTTTCAAATAACCCTATATTCTATTAAAAGTAATGAAATATTCTTTAGAAGGATTTAAAGAAAATCAAAAACAAATAGTAATAATAAGAATAATATCTAGCCTAATTTTCAAAGTTAAATATAATAAAACTCTTATTTCTTTTTAATATTTTAATATTTCTTCTTTAATAGTATTATTCTTATTAATAAAGAATCTAACTTTATTATCTATTAGAATATTAAAACTACAGATATCCTTTTTATTAAACTTAGTAAGAATCTTATTAGTATATTTAAACTGATTTATTTCTATACTTTTATTTTTATAGTTAATAATTAAATTATTACTTAAAAAAGTATTAAGCTCTCCTAAATCTTAGACTTTTATATCTTTTTTATAACTACTATAAATATACTCTGAAGTAGTAGAATTATTAGCTCCTAATAGTATATCATTAATATAATATACTAAAATAGCTAAATATTTACTTTTATTAAGAGTAATATTAAATATAAATATTCCTTCATCATAAGGAGATACTTTAAAACTAATCTTATATAAAATAGATTTAAAGTGTAAATACTAAAGCCTAGGGCTCTATTTTAACCTATATAAAGCCTTATTTAATCAATAAATAAAAGGCTAATTCTTATAATCAATACTATAAACCAAACTTTTAGAACTTTTATTATAAATATAACTAGTAGGTAACTTAATATATATCTTTTTATCTATTTTTACATAAATAAATATAATAATAGTATTATAGTAAATTAAAATCCAACTATAATAAATAAATATAATTAATATATATCTATAACTTTCAGGCTTATAAGTAGTATTCAAAGTTTCTAAATAATTAATACTAAAGTATTAGTTAAACCCTTAAGTAACCTATCTAGCTTTATATATAGAATTACTAGGATCCTAAGTATTAAGTTTTATTTTATAAATCTATGTACTTCTTGATATATTAATATTATTCTTTTTAATAAAAGAAATATCAGATAGTAGTATAATATTTTAAACTTCTATAAACTTAATAAACCTAACTTCTTTATTTATAATTTAAATCTAATTATTAATAAATTAAGAACTTATAGCTTTTAAAACAAAAGTTAGTTCGTCTAGAATATTAATTAACAATATATACTCAATAGTATGAGAATTACTATATTTATTAATAAATAAGTTATTATTATAATTATATTAATTATAATTAGTATATAAAACTAAAGAAGAATAATCTTTAACTATAAGGAATATACTTTCTTTATATAAATACTATTTATAGTTTTTTTTAACTTCTAGACTTAGAAAAAAAATCTCTAAAGATATAGTAGACTTTTTATTAAAATTCTTATTACTATTTATAATCCTATTAAGATAAGTTATAGAAAAGCCACTTAGTTCTTTATTAGGAGAAAGATTTAGATTACTATTACTATTATTAATTCTATGAAAAAGAGGAAAATAAATAGTATTTTGAGTAGAATTATAAATCCTACTAAACTTAATAATAATTAGATTTTAAAAAGAAATATTAGATTAAATTAGTTAGACCTATTCTTTTTTTCAAATTAACTAAACCTAGTAGTTATAATATTATTAAAAATAGATCATTCTTCTTTTTATTAAGAGTTAAATTAGTTTTTAAGATTATTTATATCTCTAGACTAAATAGTATTATAAATTTGAAAATCTTAAGTTAAATAAGTATTATAGCTATAAGTAATTATAGTATCTTTTTTTACTTTTAGATTAAGCTTTTTAGAATACTTATCTTTAACTTTATAGTAATAAATACTACTTTAAACTTTTATATTACTAATAAAAAGTTTCTTTTTATTTTTTTGATTTATATAGAGTTTTAAACTCAATAGAAGAATAAGATATTCTATTATAAATATAAATAGAAGCTCATATAGCTAACTTCTAAAAATATAAAGGTAAACTAGAATTATAAAGAAGAATTCTAGTTTTATTAACTATAGTTCTTCTAGTCTTCTCAATTAAACTATTAGGCTTATAAATATAAAGTAGTCTTATAATATAAATAATATTATTATTAAGATAAATAATTTTTATTCTATTATTAGAAAACTTAAAGTTACTATATATATTAATTTCCTCAATTCTCTTATTACTATTATTATTATTAGTTATATTAATAAACTCTTTAAAAGTTGAAGTAACTTCTTTAAGGTTATTACTTCTTAATAATTTTCTCTAGATAAATCTATTATACTTATCTATAAATAAGATAAAGTATTTATAGTAATTATAAGTCTCTAGTGAAATAAGTCTATATAAGTCTATACTAATATAATTAAGATATTTAAACTTCTTAAAAGTATTTAAATCTCTATTAATTTTATTAGCCAAACTTATTTTTAAGATAAATTTTACAAATAGGTAGTTTATTACCTTTTGAACATTTATAACTAGTATTATTTATTATAGTCTTAATTAATTTAATAATATTACTAATATAGCTTATTCTATTATACTATAGTTTTAAATTGTTAATATTAGTAATATTAGTATAAAGAACTATTTACCTTAATTAAATAGAAATTCTAAACTTATAGAGGTTATTAATTTTGATTCCTATAAATAAGAGTTTATCCTATTTAATATTATATAATATAAGTTTATTAAAGAAGATAGATAATATTTCTATTATATTAAGTTTGAATTAACTTAAAAAGTTAATACCTAGTTATAATATATAATAAATATTATGCAAAAGATATTTAATATTATTTAAAATAAGCTTTAAACTACTTTTTATAATTAAAGTAATCTTTCTAATATTTCCCTATTTAATAAGTAAAAGACTCTTAATTTTATTAACTAAAAGATTGTAATTTTTAACTATATAAATGATAACTCTAGTATTAATAAAGAATAAGATAGTTTTAATTTATTTAGTAGAATTCCTAACTTACTCAACCTTCTTAGAAACTAAAATATTTAAAGTCTTTTTAGTAAAGGTCTTTTTAAGAAAAGGTTGAGTTAGAATTATATTTTTAAATTTAATACTTTCTTCTTTACTTTCTTCTTCTTTAGTTTCTTTAGTATTAAAATTAAGTTATATAAGATCTTTAGTTATATTACTAGAGATTTCTTTAACTATTTCCTCTTAGGCTAGAGTAATATTAATTAATTTTAAATTCTTATCTTTTTTATCCTTTTTTTAGAAGACCTAGGAGGACTCTTATTAATTTTGAATTTTATTTAAATAGGAGTTTTTTTAAGATATAGACTAAAATAGTTTTCCTTAGTATAATTAGTCTTTTCATAATAATTATAAAAAATACTTTTCTATTTCTTCTAGGGTTTCTTAATACTTTTAAAAGAAGACTATTTAATAAGCTTATTTTTAAGATTCTTCTTAATCATGAAATTAATTATAAAAGTCTAGGTTTTCTTTTTAAACTTATCTAATAGATTAGAAAATAAAGAATCTAACTTATAAGAATCCTTATTAGATTTAAAATTCTAAATAATTAAAATAATAGAATCTTTATAATTTTGATTTAAACTATTAAGAATATAAAAAATAATAACTTAGTTAGATAGTTTAATTTTATTATAAGAGAAATTATGAATAAGTCTTTTTATCTTATTTAGATATTCTTCTATAGATTTAAAGTTACTAAGAGTAATATTAAAGAATTCTTTATAAATAAGAAACTTATTAGAAAAACTAATTAGTTTATAAAGTCTTTTTGAATAATTAAATATATTTAAAATATTAGTATTATTCTTATTAACTCTAAAAAGACTATTTTTATAATTTAACTATATATAATTAAGAGTCTTATTATACTTATAAGTATTATTTCTAGAAATAGGTTTAGTTAAGTTTATAAAAATATCTTTACTAATAAGTAAAGCTTTTATATAGATAGATTAAATATTATAATTCTAAATCCCTTTTAACTTAAGGATAAAGTATGATTTAGAATTACTTATATTTTTCAATAATAATTTAAGAAAGTAAAGTAGTTATTTAATAAAGAATTAATTAAAATTCTGAAGTAGAATTAAGATATTTAAAGTCTAATTCTAGTAGATTATTATTAACTGAAAGATTAATAATAATATAGCTTAATAGTTAAATAATAGATTAATATTCTTGTGATTTATAGTAGCCTAGAGTTTAAATCTTATAAGAAATATTCTTTTATAAAAGTTAGAAATGATTTAAAGTTCTAATTTAAAAGAGTATTAGTAGATTTAAGATTCTAATTTATAAAAGTCTTGATAGACTTAAGAGTTAATTTATAAAAAGTCTTAGTAAACCTAAAAGCTAGTTTATAGAAAGTCTTAGTAGACTTAAAATATAAGAGATTTTTAATATCTACTATTTAACTATTTCTTTTACTAGCCTAGTAATAAGCCTATTATTCTAATTAGTATAATCTCCTTATACATTTATCTAGTATTAAACTAATCAATAAATAAGAAGAATTAACTAATCAATTAAGGTAAATATAAAAGGAATAGGCTGTGGAACTTAATAGAAGTTATTAAGAGAAGTTTTATATAAATAGATAGGTATAAAAAAGCTTAGGGTTAGTTAGTATAATTTTTGGTATAATCTAAGAAGGTATTAATAAAGATATAGATGTCGATATTAATAATAAGTATAAATAGGGATATAGTATAAAAAAGAAGTTAATATAAAGCTAGGCTTATAACTTATTAAACTAGTAATAGGTAACTAATAAAAAGTTAAGGGGAATTGACAACTCTTAATTATTAAAAAATAGGTTATTTAGAATAATATCTAAAATAATACTAATATTAATATAAATAGTAATAATAAGAGGAAGTTCGGATTCTATAGGAAGTAGGGAACTTCATAGTATTAATATCTAAATAGAGTTTATTTTCAGAAAGGTTAATTTTATATAATATAGAGCTTTCAGCTCTGTTATACTCGGGCTACTAAGTGGTCTGTTTACTAAATATTCTAATATTATAGTTTGATCAATTTAGAGTATAATTGATTAAGGTAGTATAACCTTAATTCTAATAATTGATTTTCTACAATAAATAGAAAACATAGGGTTATGAGAGTAAAAGAGAATACTCAAGCCTTTGAATACCTAAAATAGGTTATTAGGATAAATATGAGTAATAGCTAAATAGCTAGAACTCTAATAAAGCTAATATAAATAACATATTCTATAATACTCTATACTATCAGGTTTTGTTTACTATATATTTAAGTATTCTTAGGTAGAATTTATATAGCCTTTCTGTTAGTAAATACTTAGTAGTACTATATTTCTTCTTATTATATATAAAGATAGTTTCGTTTACTTATATTATTTAGATAATAAGTGAACCACTAGCGAATACTCTCAAGTCAAATTTTGATATATAATATATTTATTCTATTTAACTATTTATCTATAAATAATATATTACAAATACCTATTATTTAATCAGTTAGAAAGAGCTAATAGCTTACTCTCTACTATAGCTATTAGTAGACATATTACCCCCTGAAATATAAGTTTAACTCTCCTACCCCCCTACTAATTACTATAGCTAGCTTCTAATCAATCTAAAGCTAAACTTCTTATAACTATAATTACTAGTATACCTATCCTATATTAATCTCTATAATAATAAATAACTAATAAATCCTTCTATAGTAGCCTTATATCCTTATAGCTATACATAATTTGTATATCTTAAGATATTCAATTACTATTAAGTATAAATACTCTATTTAGTCATTTATTATAAGTTTCATATTCACAATTCTAACATCCTCTGAATTAAATGCTATTCATCTCTAATACAAAACTTTATACTATTAATATAAACTAACTTATTATTTCTATATAAGTATGATAAGACTTAACTTACTCTTATTAGTAGATAATCTTAATATAACAATTAAATATAGCTTATATATAAACAATACTTATGTAGATATAAATATTCTTAATATAACTAGATAAATTTTAAAACTTCTATAACTATATTATTGTAATACTTTAAAATATCTAGTAATCAGTATTATAATAGTATATTAACATTAAAGTATTACTTAATGAATACCTAGTTTGTAATATTATTAACTTAAGATAATAAGTTAAAAACTAAATAGATAATATTCCTCTTAATATCTATAAGTTACTTATTAATTATAATACTTAAGATAATTTTATTGAAGCTTATTTTAATAAAATGATAGTTTTAGTTATAATAGCTATAATTAGATATTTCTATACTTATTCTATAGTTATTCGTTTACTAATAACTATCTAGATTTCGAAGAGATTACAGTTTAACTATAAAAGATATATAAGAATAATAAATTATAGAATATTTAGTTCTTAGTAATTTCCTTTATTCTATTCTCAAGAAGTTTAGAAAGATTTCTAGCTCTATAATATTTATAGTGACTTTTCATTATATATATTAAGCTTTAATTTAGATAAAGCTTTCTCTAATTATTACTATAAAGTCTTCTATTATCATAAGGTTAAATATTAGAAGTAGGGGTATAATTATCTATAAAGATAAGTAATTTCATAATTATTCCAACTAGTTATAAACTAGTATTAACACGAATACTACTATTAAGTAAGGTTTATACTTAAATCTATCAAAAAAATTAAACGCTTACATACTATTCTGGGTTTGAAATCAAAACGATTAAAGAATTTAATTAGTTATTATACTATAAACTCTTATCAGAACTAGTTTATAAAACGTTTATCCTTCTTACTAATAATACTTTCTAGAATACTAAATTAATATTTTACTCCTTTAGAGAATGTTACTACTAGGTTTATAACTATTATCCTCTTTATTCTTAGAATGAATATTATAAACTTTATAAATTTATCTATAATAACTAAAATAGTATTATATATATTACTATTTCTATAAATACTTTCTAGAAATCTTATAATAAAGTTGATACTAACTTTCTGAAATAGTTTTATTAGGGTAAATAGAGATTATAACTAGCTATATAGTTTCCATTTCAGTATTCTAATCCTTTAGTAGATTTAATATAATATTATATAGTTCTATATATCTATACTTATATTATTCTGATAGAAGTTCTATTTCATAAGGTTAAAGGTTTTATTAGTATCTTTATAATTTCCTTTTTTTCTTATAGTATAAGTAAATAACCTTCTATTTCAAAAACTATATAGTAAGTATAACTAGTTTGTTTTAGAAGAGGAGTATGTTTTCTATATTTACTAAATATTTCTCTTAGCTATCAGTTATTCCCCGGGTTTTCATTATATATATCTAGTAGTTTTTATTATACGTTTGTAGCTCTCTGATAATTTATTGAATATTTATAAGGCTTTATATAAAGTATACTGTTTTATTTTTTATAAGACTGTTTACTACTAAATATGGGATATACTATATTAGAGTAATAATTCTAGTTCCCTATAAGTTCTCTTTACTTATTAGTATTAATTAATTAGTTTCTATTATTTTATATACCTTTTTACTATAAGTAATTATAATTATAAGTATTACTATTTTTGTTATATCCCCAAGGAAAAGTAATATTTTAAGGAAATTAGGTATTTCTTTTCTAGATCTAGTTTCTATACTTAAATATTTCTCTTATATCTATGTTATTAAATTAAAATCTTTATTAATTCTACGGTTTCTTTAGCTTTAGTAATTTTCCAATATGTATTTGTTAATGATTTGGTTACTTTCGCTTTGTATTTAGAATAGTATTTAAGCTTTTTACTTTATATATAAATTTAACTATAAAGTTTACCTAATAATAGTATTTATATTAATACTAGCTCATAACTAGTTAGAATAGTAAAAGAACTACTTATTATTAGTATGTTACGTATTCAGCCCCCTACTTAGTAGGTAGTTTTATATAACGCCTGGTATTAAATCTCTATAATAAAAAAAACCCAGTAATATACTATAGTTTAGACATATCTCTATAGGTAGATATAGTAAATAGAACCTAGTAGTGTAGTGTTTAGTTTAAACCTAGCTTTAACTTAGAAATATATGAGTAATATAAAGTAATAGAGTGATCACTAGGTATATAAACTTACTAGTATAAACTATATAATAGTTTCTATAGTAGGTTATAGCTTAACGTACTAATAGTAGCTTTAAAGTATTAAACTTACTATAGTAATACTTATAATATTAACTTATACTAGCTAGCTACTAATTATACTACTAGCCCATCTTAATAATACCGGCTTTATAGATAAAAGAGAATAATAGACTGCAATATATTCAAGTTAACAACTATCTGTATTAATACTCCTACTAACAATAATATGAATAATAATAATAAGAATACAGATTACCCCTAGCTACTATTACTATACTTAACCCCTATAACCTCACTATAAATATTAATATTATTAAAACTATTAATAATTATAAAAACTATAACTACTTTTATAAGGGTCTAAATAAACTTGTATTATATAAAAGTAATTTTACTACTTTTCCTAACTTTCTTAAAATAGTTACAACTAAGTTTAATTTCGAAATATTACTAGTAGATAAAGCTATTTATATAACTAAGAAGTATAAGATTAAAAGTATAAAAAGGAATCTAATACCTAAAAATAGGATATTAAGTAATAATTCTAAATGTTTTAAACATATATTAGAAGTAACTTATTAGGTATCTGAAAAAGTATATATATTGAAATCTATAGTAATTATTAACTAATAGTTAGGAAGGCTAAGATAACTTAAGGTTAGAGATATTATATTATATACTATCAATATAATATTATTACGTGATATTTGAGGATTTAAAGTAATTATAGCTATAGTAGTTAGTATAAAGTAGGTTGGGGTATAGGTCCTAGCTCTATGCTAAATGTTCTCTATATGAAGCAAAAGGCTTGTATTACTTATTATTATAGATGATTATACTTTTAATTCTAATATATAACCTTATAATAGTAGAAAGGTTTATAATGATAATTAGAGAGGGTTCTATTAAAACTCAGGTTCAACATATATAGCTAACAGTAATTATTAAGGTTATGAGACTAAGAGTTTTTATAAACTTCTTAAAGATAGAATAAAATAAAATACTCAGAATTAAGTATTCTATAGTTTATTATTTTTCTATATCTTTTATAATACAACTAAAATCTCTTTCAAATCTATATAGTTACTTTTAAAGAGAATACTACAAAATAAGTATAGAAATATCTAATTATAGGTATTATAACTAAAATTATAGTTTTCTTAAAATAGACTTTAATCAAATTATCCTAAATACTATAATTAATAAATAGCTTATAGATATTGAAAAGAATATTATCTAGTTAATTTATAATTTATTATATGAAGCTAATAATATTAGGAACTAAGTATCAATTAGACAATATGTTAATATGAATATATGATATAATACTAATTATTAGATGTTTTAGAATATTATACTAATATACATATAAATATTTTAAAAACTATCTAGTTATACTAGAAGTATTTATATTTATATAAATATTATTTATATATCAATTATACTTAATTAATATATTAAGATTATTTACTAATAAGAATAGGTTAAGTCTTATTATATATTTATAGATATCATAAGTTAGCTTATATTAATAGTAGAGAATCTTTATATTAGTAGTATAAAGTCTTATCTTAGGGGTGAATAAAGTTAAATCTAAGTGATACTAAAGTTATAAATATTAAGGTAATAAATGTTCAAATAGAATACCTATAGTTAGTAGTACTTTAACATCTCGAGATATTTAAATTATATATAGCTATAAAGGTATATAGGTATAAGGGCGTAAGGTTAGTATAGAGGGAATAATTAGTTATTTATTATTAAAAAGGTTAATATAAAGTAGGTATACTAGTTATAATTATGAGGGGTTTAGCTTTAGGTTACCTAGGGGCTAATTATAATAATTAGTAAGGTAGTAGGAAGGCTAAAGTTATACTTTAAGGTATAACATATCTACTAATAGTTATAGTAGAGAGTAAGCTATTAGCCTCTCTTATATTTATTAATATTAACTTGATAAGTTAAATTTATTTACAATGATGAGTAGTATATTATAGTATTCTATTTTTCTTTTTATATAATTTAGTTATTCGGATAATCTTTCTTTTAGATTAGTAATTTTAAACTAGTACTCTAGATTAAAGTTAAATATTATAGCTTTATCAATCTAGGAGGTAAGTATTCTCTAAAGAGTCTATATAAGTATTATATGAATACTTATTAGAGTGTATTAAGATATTAAAATTATAAGTTCTTTTAAGAATCTTATTAGGTAACATTTTCAATAGTTGAAGTTCTTGATAATAATTCGTAGTTCCTATCAGCTTATTGTGTATTCTTTTCCTATTTTACTAGGTGTTTAAAATGATAAATTATTAGTTCTTATTATTTCTCCATTTTCTTTGATATAATATTAAAAATTGCTTATGATAATATGTTTATTTCTATTTTATATTCCTAATAGAATCCTACCATTAGAGAATAGTTACTAAATAAAAAGTATCTTATAATACTAAAAATATAGATTTCATATTTTCTAGGTATGAAAAAGAATTCTCTATTATTTATTTAAGGAAGATTATAAGTTGTATTATTGGTTTTAAGTAATTAATAACAGATTTATAGTAAAGGTTATAAGAATTGGAGATTATCCAAAGTTCCTTAAATATTTCTAATAGTTTCTACTTCGTACTAATTCAAATTCTCATTAAACCTATCTTAATTCTTTCTTAAATAATTACATTTAGTTATTTTTATCTATACTCAGAATAGTATCTAAGTTCTTTACTTTACATATTGATCTAACTATAAACTTTACTTAATAATAGTATTAATGCTAATACTAGTTTATAATTAGTTAGAATAATAATAGAATTACTTATTATTATAAATAATTATATTTCTATATCTAATATCTAATCTTATAGTAGTAGAAAACCTTATAATAATAATCTATATAGAGAGGACTTTATTCAAACTAAAGCTTAGTAGATCTAACTAGAAATAACTACTAAAGTTATAAAACTAAGAATCTTTATAAATTTCTTATAAATAAAATAAAATACAATATCAAAAACTAAGCATTCTATAATCTATTACTCTTTTGTATTTTTTCTAATAGAACTGAAATCTCCTCAAAATCTAGACAAGTATTTATAAAAGGGTATCATAAAATAGGTATAGAAATATCTAGTTATAATTATTATAATTGAAACTATTATTTCATTAAAATAAGTTTTAATAGAATTATCCTAAATATTATAGTTAATAGGTAATCTATAAATATGTAAGAAGCATATTATTTAGTTAACTTATAGTTTATCATATTACGCTAATAGTATTAGGGATTCAGTATTAATTCGATATTGCTTTAATATTTAATAAACTACTATAATACTAATTACTACATACTTTAGAGTATTATAGTAATATGATTATTAAAGTTTCAAAAACTTTTTACCTATACTGAGAATATTCATATGTATATAAATATTATTTATATATTGATTATACTTATTATATAAAAGTTATTTACTAATGAAAATAAACTACATCTTATTATATTTATATAGAGATTATAAGTTAGTTTATATTAATAGTAGAGAATCTTCATATTAATGGTATAAAGTCTTATCTTAAGGATAAATAAAGCTTAGTAAAGATATGAAACTTATAGATATTAAAATTATAATAAATATTTGAATAAAGGAATTATAATTAGTAACAGTTAAATATCTTAAGATACTTGAATTATATATAACCATAAAGGTATAAGAGTATAATAGTATAAAAATATAAAGATATAAGGTTATTATAGAAGGAGTTATTAATTATTTATTATCTATAGCCCTAAGAAGTTTAGCCTTAGATTAACTAGGAGTTAGCTATAGTACTTAGTAGAGGAATAGGAAGGCTGAAGTTATACTTCAGAGAGTAATATATTTACTAATAGTTATAGTAGAGAGTAAGCTATTAGCCCCTTCTAATTTAAATAATTACATAACTGAGAATTCTTTTTCTATATAAGGTTTATATATAGAAAGTTTAGTAAGACAAATATATTTTATGTAGCTTAGGGAATACTTATAATAATAATCTAATATAAGTGTCTCTAGTATTTACTATATATATCATAATGTATATTATATGTACTATATGATATATATTAATGAAACTAATAAATATATAATTCATATATATCTAGAGAATTACTAATATATCAATAAATCTAAATAGTATTACTATATATTTATAATAGTCATATTATATTCTAAACACTATTACTTAATAATCTTCTAGCTTAATCTTAATGTAGTAATAAATATCTTTAAAGTTAATTTTTAAGATCTTTATTACTCCTTAGAGTTTATCTAAAAGCTTACTAACAAGTAGTGATAGGTATTAATTCGTAATTATAATTTTATTAAGTTTCTCATAATTACCCCGCTTGATATAGTAGTTTGTTATCTAGCTAGCTTTTACTATTTTATAGTAAGAGTAATAGGTTCAAATCCTATAATAAGTAAGTATAACTAGTAGTTATAGACCTTCTAATTATATAAAGTAAGTATAGTAATTACTACTAGCTATTAGGTCTTACTAATAGCTATTAAAATAGCTAGTAACTATTAATAGCTACTAATAAATACTACTAGCTAGTAGGTATTAGTATTATATAATAACCTATTATAATCCTTTAAAGAGTAATTACGATATATATAGGTATATATATACCTTCTATTCATTAGCTATTATATTAACTAACTATATTTACTACTTAAGGTTTCTTCTATTTAACTAATTCCTTAGTATTAGTAGTATCTATAGGATTTATAAGGTAAGAGCTGGCTACTAGGTATAGCTTTCTTTAAAGGCTTCCTAAGAGGCATTTAATTTGAAATAGATCAAAGACTTTTAATACAACTATCAGGTTTCTTATAATTAACAGAGAAGTGTAAGAAACTATTATTTTAAGATAAGAAGAATTAATATACTTGATCTATTCATAAATAGCTATATATATCTATTTACTAAGTTTTCTATAATGTATACTTTTACCTCTTCTAATTATTATTTATTTAGTAAAGATATAAGCTTATAAAATAGTTTCCTATTTAATCTTAGATTAATAATATACATGGTATCTTCAAAATTTAAACCTAATTTCATTATAACTCTATTAAATATTCTTTATCTATTCATAAACTCTTTAGAGATATTTGTAATTATAATAGTTCTATCTTTTCTCTAAGTACTTCTATATAAACCTTAAGACCTTCTGTTATTCTACTAATATATAATACATAAATCAATTTATTATTTTGACTTCCCACTTGACGTAATAGTTTAATGTCGAACTGGCTTTTACTATTTTATAGTAAGAGCAGTAGGTTCGAATTCTATAGTAGGCAACTGTAACTAGTAATTATATACCTTCTAATTATATAAACTAAATATAGTAGTTACTACTAGCTATTGGTTCTTACCGATAGCTAGTAACTATTAATAGCTAGTAATAAGTACTACTAGCTAGCTAGTACTTAGTATTAGAACCCTATTATAATTCTTAATATAATTATTATAATAGATATAACCCTATATATACTTTGTATATTTCTGTTATTTATTATATTAAACCACCTATATCGTTACTACCTAAAGCTTCTTCTATTTAAATAGTTATTTAATGTTAGTAATATGTATAGGATTTATGAGATAAGAGCTTACTACTAAGTATAGCTTCCTTTAAAGAGTTCCTAAGAGATATGTGATTTTAAATAGATCAAAGACTTTTAATACTACTAATATTATTATTTTGAATAATTCATTAAGTAAATCTTTCTAGCTTAGTAATACATATTGATTTATAA
Organism: Colletotrichum orbiculare MAFF 240422; assembly: GCA_000350065.2. Lineage (NCBI taxonomy): Eukaryota > Fungi > Ascomycota > Sordariomycetes > Glomerellales > Glomerellaceae > Colletotrichum > Colletotrichum orbiculare. The sequence continues at coordinate 3,358,829 of AMCV02000003.1, forward strand.
TACTAAATATATATCTCAATAATTATTATAATACTTTCTTAGCTTATATAATACTACTTCAATAAGAAATCTATATATTCTTCTAACTAATAAGTATGGATAAATAGTTAGTATAATTTCTATAAATAATTATTTAAATATATAAAGAGAAATATCAGTTGCTATAGTGTCTCTTATTTTGATATTAAACTATTAAATTTCTTTAAGATAAATATAATTATTTTAAATACATCTAGATCTAACAATATAACTAACTACTTATTAATAAGGTTTACTTATCAATATAATTCTATATCTACTATCATTTCTCTTTCTTTATTATGTTAGAGAATAACTATCAAACTTCTAATTACTTTCCTTATAGAAATTAACTTTTTAATTAGTATAAGAACTATTAGTACTATATCTATACTTATTTATTTCCCTAGACTTCTTTAATATAAAAACTAGTATTAATAGCCTTAACTAAAATATAAACTTTTATAATACTCCATTCTTGAATAGCTATGAGTACTAAGTTTGTGCTCATTTCAATCCTATAATTTATTAAACTATACTTTCTTTTATTATAAAAGAAGTATATGTCTATAATCTATAGTATAATTAATATTTATACATATCTTTCTACTATAGAGTAGGTATAATATTGCTTAACTTATTAGTATTCTATTACTAACTATTAAGTATTAATAACTTAATAGCTTTATTTATCCTACTATTTATGAAATAGAAATAGTTAGAAAGGCTATAAGTTTATATATATTTATCCATACTTTATACTTTATATTAGTTTATTAATATAGTATTATTCAAGTTCTCATAGTCTTTTAACTTCTATTTTAATATATCTGACTTTTGAAATTAAAACTTTAAACTTTTCTATTTCCCTTTTTAATTCTAGATATAACTAATATAAATAAATAAAAACTTCTCTATTACTTGATTTAAATCTAAGAATATTAAAATGCTAGTACAATACTATCTATTTAGTATAATGCCATATAAGTCATTAATATTCCTCTTATCAAAATCCCTTAAATGTTTAGTTATAAAGCTTGCTTAATATTTCTAGATTAATATTATTATTTAGTAATCTTTACTCTATATTTAAAATGGTATCTAAGCTTTCCACCTTATATATAGATTTAAACATACACTTTACTTCATATCAATATTCTTGTTAATACTAGCTTATAAGTAGTTAAAATAGTAATAAAATCGCTCATTATTATAAATAATTATACCTTTAATTCTAATATTTAATCCTATACTAATAGAAGACCTTGTAGTAGTAATTCATATAGAGAGAGCCTTATTAAAGCTAAGACTCAATATATATAGCTAAAAGTAATTACTAAAATTATAAGATTGAGAATTTCTATAAATCTCTTAGAATTAGAATAAGATAGAGCGCCTATAAGAACTAGGTATTCTAGAATTTATTACTTTTCTATACCCTTTATAATAAAATTGAAATCTCTTTAAAATTTCCATAGCTATTTATAAAAAGATAATTATACGATAAATATAGAAGTATCTAGCTATAATTATTATACTTAAGACTATTAGTATGTTAGACTAAATCTCAATAGATTATTCTAAATACTAAAATTAATTAATAGCCTATAGATATTTAAAAGAGAATTATCTAGTTATCTTATAACTTACTATATTAAACTAGTGATAATAGAGACTAAGTGTTAATTAGATAATATTTTAATATTAATATATAAGGGTTTATAGCTAAAAGCCTAGCGAGGTAAGGCGTAATAGTAAAAAATAGGTCTCTATAAATTATAAGACTTCAACTTAATAGACTAATTAGTAGTAGCTATAAGAAGGTTTTTATCTTATAGTAGCTTTAGGCTACTATATTATATAATATATAATTTAATCCTAGCTATCTTTACTCTCTATATAAACTATAAGGTATATCTTTATAATTATCCCTTCTTTTAGAAACCTTAAGCCCTAAAACCTATAAATACTATATAGCTACTTTTTGAAAAATAGCTTTACTAGCTAATTACTAACTATTTAGTAACTCGAATAATAATTAAAATAACAGAATAACAGAATAATAGTTAATATATAAGAAAAGCTATTTAAATAAAAACTAAAGTGTCTAACCTTATCCTATAGCTAATCAGACTATAAGGTACCTAATAGTAAATTAAGCTAATTAGGGTAAATTAGTTCTTTAGGTAAAGATTGAAATATCTAACCTTATTCTATTATATTAGAAGTTCTTTAAAGCTTCTTCTAATAGTAAGGCGCTAGTATATATACTTACAATATTAGTTATATATAGTATTAGCTTTTATAATTCTTTTAGGACATTTTTAATATACACTCAGCAATACCTTATATATATAATACATATACTAGCAACATTACTCTAATATGCTATAGTGTTAACTTCTAGTAAAGACCCCTTGTAAGACACCTTTAGTATACCCTTAATAATACTCTGTTTAGTATATATACTAATCTCTCTAAATTAGCTATAGTAATAACCTTCTAGGTAAAGACCCCTTTAGGGTACTTTTAGCTAGGTTACCCCTCTAATATACATTAGTGCTATACTTTTAGTAATATTTTCAAAGTAGCTAACCCTCTCTTTATAAAGCCTTTTATAAGTTACCCCTTAATATACTTTTAATAATATAACTTCTAGTAATACTTTCAGAGTATTCAAACCTCATAGGGTAGCCTTTTTAACTATACTTTATGTAATACTTATTATAGTAGTAAGTAGCTATAATATAGCCTAACTTACTATATATTTCGCATAAAGGCTAGCTTTTGAGATATAGCTACTTTAGAGTTCTTTCTAGGATATTTCTATAATAACTAAATACTATACTTTTAGTAATATTATAACTAATAGTCTTCTTAATACTTAGTATAGCCTTCTCCTTAATACTACTAAAGGCTTCTTTCTAAAGCTATAATATCTCCTATAAATACTTAGCTACTAGGGCTATAGTTTTAAGTATTTAGTTATCAAACTTCTAGTACCATAAATACTACTATAATTTAATCTTAAAACAATAGAAAAAAGCAAAAACATAAAGCCTTAAAGCCTCTAAATTAGGAGTATTTAAAGTCTTATAAATTACTAATTATTTGATATAAATCTTCAGTAAAGATATATAGCTTTTATATTAAAATATATAAAGTATACTATATAGGTATAATTCTTATAAAATAAAGTTAGTCAATAAGTAGTAAATAAATACTATAAATTAGCCTATATAAAGTCTAGTAATAGCGTATAGTAGTAGTTATACTACTAAGTCTATAAGTTATATAATAACTTCATTATAGCCTACTAGATTTTATATATAAGAAGCCCCTAGCTGTAGAATATAGCTATCTTAGATTACTATTAGCTAATCCTTCATTTTATATAGAGTAATACCTTTATAAAAGAAGCTATATAGGTACCTAGGGGGCTTTAAGTAATCCTTATAGTTAAAAGTAGTTTTAGGAATTAATAGTATAAGAATTACTATAGGTTTACTACTAAATAACCAGGCTAATATTATTTCTATAAAAAAGACTATTACTCAAGAAAGTATATCAATACTACTATAGTAATATTACTTTATTTAGTACCTACTATAAAAGTTAATCCTAGTAATATAAGTATTACTATTAATATTATAATATAGCTTGCTATATTACTTAACTCGCTAGTAGCTATAAGGGTTAATTCTAATAATATAACTATTACTATATACTTACTAATAGCTTCTAAGGTTTCTCCTTTAGGTATAATTACTTTCAATATAGCTATAGATACTACTATAAATACTATACGTTTAGACGTTATATATTTAGATATCGTTTTCAATATAGATACTAAGTATTTAGCAACTATTCATCATAGAGCTATTACTGAAATCCTAGCCTTACCCCTCTAAGAAGTAGAAGTTGAAGAATTATAAGGATTTATAGCTAAAAGCTTAGTAAGAGAAAGTATAATAATAAAAAGTAAATCTCTATATATTATAAGATTTTAACTTAATGGGCTAATTAATAATAGTTATAAGAAACCTTTTATCTTAAAGTAGCTTTAAGCTACTATATTATATAATATATAATCTAATCCTAGCTATTCTAGCTTTCTATATAAACTATAGGGTATATTCTTATATAATATTCTGTTATAATATTAATAATTAAATATTTTAGAATATAATAATAATACAATCATAGGGATTTTAAAAGGCATTTAGTTATATTAGAAGTATTTATATCTATACGAATATTATTTATATACTAACTATATTTAATATATTAAAGTTATTTATTAATAAGTATAAGCTGAGTCTTATTATACTTATACAGAGATTATAAGTTAGCTTAGATTAATAGTAGAGAATTTGTATATTAGTAGTATAAAGTCTTATCTTAAGAATATATAGGATTTAATAAAGGTATTAAAGTTAAAACTATCAAAGTTTTGATAAATATTTTCATAGAGTGCCTATAGTTAGTAGTAATTAAATATCTTAAGATATTTAATTTGTATATAACTATAAAGGCATAAGGGTATAAATATATAAGGATATAAAATATGGAGTTATTGTATAAGGAGTTACTAGTTATTTATTATCTAGAAAAAGATTAATAAGCCTTTTATTTTATATAGAGAATATTGAGTACCTAGCTAGGACTTATACCTTAACCGACTCTATACTATCTACTATAATTATGGTTACTTTAAATCTTCAAATTATAATATTTCTAACCTTAAGTTATCTTATTTAAAAATACTATCTTAAGCCTTCCTAATTATAAGCTAATAATTATAATTTGGTTACTTTTACTCTATTTTTAGAATGGTATCTAAGCTCTTCACCCTATATATAGATTTAACTATAAACTTTACCTAATAATAGTATTCATACTAATACTAGCTTATAACTAGTTAAAATAGTAAAAAAATTACCTATTATTATAGATAATTATACTCCTAGTTCTAATATTTAACCTCATAATAATAGAAGACTTTATAATAATAATCTATATAGGGAGAGTTTTATTAAGACTAAAGCTTAATATATATAGCTAAAAATAACTACTAAAGTTATAAGATTAAAAACCTTTTTAAACTTCTTAAAAATAGGATGAAATAAAACGCTAAAAGCTAGGCATTCTATAATTTATTATTCTTCTATATTTATACCTTTATAATAGAATTAAAATCTTCTTAAAATCTATATAACTACTTATAAAAAAAGAATTATAAGATAAATATAGAAATATCTAGCTATAACTATTATAACTAGAACTATTAGTATATTAAATTAAGCTTTAATAAAATTATTCTAAATATTATAATTAATAAGTAGCTTATAGATATTTAAAAGAAAATCGTCTAGCTATCTTATAAGTTGTTATATTAAGCTAAGAATTTTAGAGATTAGGTATTAATTAAATAATATTCTAATATTAATACCTTATTATAATACTAATTACTAGATATTTTAGAGTAGTATAATAATATAATTATAGGAGTTTTAAAAGCTATTTAGTTATATTAGAAGTATTTATATCTATTTAAGTGTTATTTATATATTAGTTATATTTCATTGATGTCTTAAGATTATTTACTAATAAGAATAAACTAAGTCCTATTATATTTATATAGAGATTATAAGTTAGTTTATATTAATAGTAGAGAACTTTTATATTAGTAATATAAAGTTTTATCTTAAAAGTAAGTAGGGTTTAGTCTAGGGGATATTAAGATTATAGATATTAAGGTTATAATAAATATTTGAATAGAGTACTTATAATTAGTAGTAATTAAATATCTTAAGATATTTAAATTATATATTAATAGTTATAAAAGTATAAGGTTATTATAGAAAGAGTTATTAGTTATTTATTATTAAAAAGGTTGATATGGGGTAGGTATACTAGTTACTATAACTATAAGGGGTTTGGCTTTAAATTAACTAAAGGCTAGTATAAAGGGTTAGACCTAGGTTTATTTAACTATAGATAGCATAAAATACTATTTATTTAGAACTAAGGGGTAAAAGAAAAGCCTTCACGAATACCTAGAAAAGTCTATATATATAGTGCCACCTAAGGCCTACTAAAACCCTACTTAAGTAGGAGGGTTATTAATAGATACTTAGGTATAATTCTAACTAGTTATCTAGGTATAGTTTGTAATATTACCCCCCTCTTTTCTAGCTACTATTTAGCTATAGGTTATAAGTTAGATTTCTATTATTATTTATTATTAGTTTATATTTCTCTTTATACTATTTTAGTACTACTATATTTATTATAGTATTAACTAGCTTTTATATAAAGTTTATATATTTTTCTTACTTAATAAGGGTTTCTTAGTAGTACCTTCTACTTACTTAGTACGTCTTTATAGTAAGGATATTTTTAACTAGTTATTTAACCTCCTTATTATTATTTACTAGTAGTAATAGCTAATTATTAGTAATTACCTATCTAAATAGGAGATTAGTAGTAACTTTCTAGAGGATATCTATATAGAACTATAAGTAGATAGATTTTAATATATCTAACTTAATAATATATCGTAATAAAACTTTTACTACTATATATTTATAGTATAACTAAGCTAGCTTCTAGCTTAATTTTAGTAATTTATAGTTAGATATATTTAGTTATACCTTATTACTAATTTAGTATTAGTTAGTAGGGGATTAGGTTTTATTTACTTAGGCTTCTAATTTCTACTAAATTACTACTATTTTTATATAAATATATATTATTACTAACTATATTTTTTTAACTAATTTATAAGTAGTATTTTTACTACTACTAAGTATTAATACTACTTTTTCGACTATTAAGATAAAGTTAATATAATAACTATAGTTTATAAAGAATAGTATTATCTTTATAGTATTATACTACTAGTTATAAAAAGCTAGTTATATAATAAGTAGTAGGTTACTTTAATTATCTTATAATTAGTATATAAATATTTTTAAGACTATTTAGATCTTTTAATTATACTATTCTATAATCCTATCTATTTAAAAGTAGTAATTAGTATTTAATAAGTATATAATACTTATTAAGTAATAGAACTCTTTCTAGAAGTAATTTATCTAATTAGAGCTTCTATTACTTATAATAAAATATAATATACTATAGAACTTATAATAATAGCTAAAGAACTACTAAATATAAACTTTTATTTCTATAATATCTATTTCTTCTAATATAGGGGTTTTACTTAGCTAGTTTATAATAACTTAGAAGTAATAGCTACCCTATCTTTTTATAAGAAGTAAGTTAGTAATAAAATCTATTAATAGATCTAAGTGTAACTTATTAGGTATTAGGAGGAGTTTTAAGAATTCTTTTTTTACTTATTTCTAGATATAGATTCTCCTATATATATTATAGTTATATATAAATTAGTAGATACTTTAGGACTACTTAGGCTAGAAAAACTATTAACTTATAATTTCTAATATATTATTTTATTTTAGGTATTTTATAAGAGAAGAGTTATATAACTCTTATATTAGTTTAATCTTAAGTTTATTAAAAGGGTTATTATTATTCTTACTACTTAGTATTCATAGTCTATTTCTAAAAGTAAGCTATCTTATTATATTAAGAATATATTTAGTAATCTAGATTTTAATATAGAGATTAAAAGGAAAACTATATTTTTCTTATTAAACTACTATAAAGACCTATTAGTATAAAAAGTCCTTTTTAATAATATAGTTTTATATTTCTTATAAGTCTAGTTTCTCTTTAAAAACCTAAGTATTAGTAATACTTATATATCTTACTTAGAGTTCTATAGAGATAGTAGTATCTAGGATAACTTATATTACTTATTCTTACTACTTCTTATTATCCTATCTTTTAGAAATATCTTACTTCCTCCTAAAGAAAGTATTAAAAGCTATTATTTAGACGCCTAGTTAGTATTTAAAATAGAAGTTATATTAGGATAATTCTTCTACTTATTAATTCTATTTTTTAGTAAGTTACTATTTTTTATAAAGTATTTAAAATTTTTATAATTAGTAAGGATTTTAAATTTCTTAGTGTTTTATAGTTCTACTTTTTATACTTATAAATAGGTTAGTATTATAAAGAGTTCTTTATTATAAATAAAGTAGTTAAATTTTATAGGGGTTAAATATTAAGAATAGAAAGCTACTAGGTACCTCATTCTAACTTTATCATCCTAGGTTAATATACTATTTAGGGTAAATCTAGAATAATTAGTTTTTATTATAATTAGAGTATTAGGGTTAAATATCTATAGGACTAGTTTTATAATAAAAAAATGTTTTAATATAAAAAAAACCTCCTACTATTTTAGTTTCTAGTTAAAAGGTATATATTTCTAGGTTAGATAGTTTAGGGGTTTTATAATAGTATTATATTATAGTATAAAGATTTTATAATAATTTATAAATCTGAGGAAACTATAAATATTTTTTAGCGATTTAAGGGGTAGCTAGTTAGTAATAGTTTTTAACTTCTCTAGGTTATATAAGAGGTTTTTCCTAGCTAATATAATAAATCTAATATACTTAACTATTATAATAGAGAATTCGTATTTTTTAAAGTCTAGCTTTAGTCTTATATTAATAAGATAGCTAAGTATTTAGTAGATTTTTTCTTTATACTTCTATTATATACTATTAGTATAAACAAGGATATTATTAATATATATCATTATGAAGTCGTCTAGGAAGTCCTATAAGTAACTATTTATATATTATTAGAATATAGTAGGGGTATTAGTAAGCTTAAAAGGATATACTATCTATTTAAAAAAACTATAATATATTTAGAAGGCTGTTTTTTCTTAATCTATTTTATTAATCTTAATTTTATAGAATATAGTAATAATATTAAGTTTAGTATACTAATAGGTTATAATAATTTTCTAGAAAGTTTCTAATATAAGAAGGAAGGAGTAGTAGTCTTTCTTAGTAATTATATTAAAAACTTTATAATTTATATAGAAATATATCTTTCTACCTAGTTTTTTTATAAAAAGAACTAGAATATTAGTAGAAAAACTACTTATTTTAATAAACTTTCTATTAAGTAAGTTTTCTAAAGTTTTTTTAAGTATTAGAAGTCTTTTTTATAATATATTATAAAGGAGTTTTTATAAGATATTAAGTTCCTATTTCTTATTATTAAAGATTAGTAGAATATAATAATCTATCCCTAGTTAGCTAGGGGGTAGCTAATATACTATATTTAGATAGAAGAAATCTAGGAATTCTTTTAAGATACTTATAAAGATATAATCCTTTAGGTCTACTTCTATTTTTAAAGCTAATACTGTCTTAATATCTATTAGGCTTATAGATATAACCTAGTAGGAACTTAATACTTTATTAGTATATTATATAGTATACTAGTAGATAAATATAAATAAATTAATACTAAGTAGGCAGGCTAATTAGATCTTTTTAAGCTTTACTAATTTATTTTAATATTCTAAATATATTATTATACTTCTTTTCTTATAGGCTATCTATTAAGCTTTAGTATTATAAATAATATAGTTATTTTCTATTTATAGTTATTTAAAGTATAAGAATAGTTAGAGGCTTTCTATAATATAAATATAGATTTTTTATATATAATTACTAATTTCTAGTATTAAGATAACTACTCCCTAAGTATTACTAAGTAATAGCTTAGTAATATATCTTCTTATCTATCTTTTCGACTTATTAATTAATAAGAAGTAAAGTTTTTTTATAAGAAATATATTAATAATAATATAAGTATTATAGTTTGTATTAATAAGTATATTAATAAAGTAATTTCTATTAATTCTAGTCTGAATAATAACTAATTACTAGCTGCTTATTTATTCTTTCTCTTATTATTTTCTCTATCTTATTATTTCTACTTCTATTAGTTTTAAAGCCTGATTTTACTTTAGAGTTATTTTTTTCTTAAATTTTTATTATTAATAAGTAGGAGAATATTATTTTTTTAATTATTTTTAGTACAATTTATAATAGCTATAGTTTTTATAATTTTTATAATAACTTTTTTATATTCTTATACTATATAGTTCTTATAAATATAATTTTCCTTATTATACTTATAGTACTAATAAGTATTCTAGTAGTTTTTAGTATACTTTTTAGGGGTAGAGGAAGAGCTACTAAAACTTCAGTATTATTATTACTCCTTAATTATTCTAGTTATTATTATATTACTTTTTATATTATAAGTAGTAGGTTTTTAGTAAGGCGGCTAGTAATAAGTAGGTATCTTTTTTATATATTTAAGTTTCTAAGTTATATTTTAGATTTTTAATAATTAGGATTTATATTTAGTAGGAAGGTTAACTATAATAAGTAGTTTTTTAAAATAGGGGAGTAGTATAGTTTTTAGTAGGGAGATCTAGACTATATCTAGCTATATATACTTCTTAATATTAGTTAGAGTTTTTTTAAATTATAATAAGAAAGTAGTTAAATGTTTATTTTCTTTCTATTAAAAGCTCTATAGCTAGGTAATAATATAAAACTAGTTATTAAAATTTAAATAAGTTTTATTAAAATAATTTATAAAATAATTTAAATTATAGGAGTTTTCTAGTCTTCTAGTTATATAGAAAGTTTTAACTACCTACTAGGGATTAGAGTTTAAATAGGAATAGATTAAGTATTAATATTCCTAATTATTATTAAAGAAGTAGTAATTAATCTTAAGCTTAATTTTTATTTATTAGGTTTATACTTAGTATTCCTTCTACTTACTTAAAAACTTTAGAAATAGGAGAAAAAGTTTCTTCTACTAATTAGTTACTAGTAGAAGTATAGTAGTATTATTAACTCTAAAGGTTAGTATCTTAATAGATATTATTCTAAGGGTTATTAAAACATCTTATTATAAATTAGAAATACTAGTTATAACAACTACTTAGGGGTTACTACTTACTATAATATCTTATCTTACTAATTTATATATAAGCTTATTAATTTTCTAATAGAAAAAGCTTAAAGTATATTATAATTATTATTAAAATAATTTATTTATAGGGTTACTACTTATAAGGGTATCCTAAGGGGTTTTAATACTTTCTATTATTTTTTATATTAATTAGTTAGTTACTTATTATATAATATTATATCTTAAGGATTTTGCTTAACTAAATTGTATATTTAACTAATAGGGAGTTATATTCTACTTAGTATTATCTATATAATAAATAAAACTAAGTTCTAAATATATAAAAAGCTAGACCTAGGCTTATTTAACTATAAGTAGTATAAAATACTGTTTATTTAGAACTAAAAAGTAAAAGAGAAGCCTTTATAAATACCTAGAAAAGTCTATATATATAGTGCTACCTAGGGCTTACTAGGGTTTTACTTAAGTAGGAGGGTTATCGATAGATACCTAGGCATAGCTCTAGCTAGTTATCTAAGTGTAGCTTGTAATAGCTAGTTATAGTAATTAGTAGGGGGGTAGGAGGACTGAAGTTATACTTCAAGGGGTAATATATCTACTAATAGTCGTAGTAGAAAGCGAGCTATTAGCCCCTCCTGCTAATAATTATAATAGATTCTAATATATATACTTTTTAGAAAGATAAAATGGTACTTAATAAGCTACTTCTAATATATATTTAAAGTATTTAAAATTATTACTAAATACCCTATTTTTAAATACTAGATTCCTTTTTATTCTTTTAATTTTATACTTCTTAGTTATACTAATAGCCTTATCTATTAGTAAGATCTTAAAGCTAAATTTAACTATAGCTATTTTAAGAAAGCTAAGGAGAATAGTAGAGTTATTCTTATATAATACTAGCTTATTTTAGATTTTTATAAAAATAGCTATAATCTTTATAATTACTAATAGTTTTAATAAGATTGATATTGATATTATAGTTATAGGGATTAAGTATAATAATAATAAGTAGTTATTATTATTATTATTAGTAGTAGTAGTAGTAGTAGTATTATCGTAGAGAGATAGCTATTAACTTAAATATATTGAAGAAAGAACTAGTTTATAGTAGTCTATTACTCTCTTGTATCTATAAGACTAGTATTATTAAGGTATACTAGTAGTATTCTGGTATATGTTAGTATCGTAAGTACTACTACGGTAAGTTTAATATTTTAAAGCTATTGTTATAGAGACTATTATATAGCTTATACTAATAGGTTTATATACCTAGTTATTATTCTACTATTTTATATTACTTTTATATATATTTCTAGGTTAAATCTAGATTTAAACTAAGTATTATACTACTAGGTCTTTTTTACTTTATTTACTTTTAGAGATATATATAATATGAGAAATTAAGAAGGCTACCTGAAGGAGCCTCTAGGTACTGTATAGAGGGTATGTGAGGAAGCAAAATAGCTTATATTATTACTACTGAAATGCGGAATATACGGGGTATTTAAGTTTTTAAAATGTCGCTTTTGGGGCGTGGCCTGAGGCCTAGTTTCTGTGGCTTATATAGCTATATATATTTTATTATATAGCCCCCTAGGCGTTAGATATAGTTAATAGCTAGAGGAAGTTATTCCTAGTAGTTTTCTAAATATAAAAAGCGTTTGAATAACTATTTTAAGCGTTTGAAGTATTCGAATAACTATTCTTAGGCGAGGGTAATAAGGCTCTTAAGTGTGAGTGAAAGCAATAGGGCCCTTAAGCCTTCAGATATAATCATTCCTGAAAGTAACGATCCTAAATAGCTTCTACTATCTGAAAATAGCCTCCCCCATCCCTTTTAAACATTCTTATAAAGAGTAGGGGGATCCTGAATGTAGCCCTAGAAGTGTCTCTAGTGCTCTATAGGATGCTACCGCTTTTTTATTTTGCTTTGGGGATGCGTGGCCGCTCGAGATCGATGTGTAAGGCTTGAGTTTGATATATAGGCTCGAGAGTATTGTCAGGAATAATACGCTTGAGAGGTAGAGTTTGCACCAGCTAAACCTCAGGCGCTAGCGCCGTCTCCACAGGCCTCGCCCCACTTAAACCCCTCGAAATAGAGCTTTACGTGGCGCATATAGCTATATTTAGTTATATATAATATATACTAGATTTTACCTCCTAATTACATATAATAATTAAGAGTCTTATAATACTAAAGAGCTATTAGGTTAAATATATATATTATAATAAGTTAATATATCTTAAATATTAAGATATCTACTAAAAATATCTTTCTTTTAGTTTTTAAAAGAACTAATTAGTAGTTAACCTAGTATAATACTTTTTAGGTAGAAGTTAAAGCTTATGACTTATAGAATTATTTTAACTTTAAAGTAATTACTTACTAAAACTTTTTTTAGGGTTTTTTAAAAACTATTTTTAAATAACTTTCTAAAAGTTAAGAAGTACTAATAAGTTATTAAAATACTTAAATTAGGTATTCTTAAAAGCTTTACTTTTATAAGAATAAGTTATAAAAAGGATTAATAATTCCTTATAAATACTACTAAAGAAGTTTATATAAGAAATATTATAAACTTTATAGAGAAAGGTCTAAAGGTTTATATAGCTTTCTATAGTTTTTATATTTTAAAGGTTTAAAAGTATTAATATAAGTAGTTAAACTAAGCCTATATAATAACTTAGATCTTTAGGTATATAAGTAAGATATTTTAATATTAGTATTATTATATAGAAGAAGATATAGTAATATAAACTACTAATTTTTATAACTACTTTAATATTATAGATAACTTATACTTCTAAAATACTATTTTAATATATTATAAGATATTTTAGTTTTTTAGATTTAAGTATCTAATTATAAGAGTAGTAATTGAAATATAGTTTTAGAAGTAGTAAGATATTATATATAAGGTTTAAATAGTTAATTATATTCTTTCTATTATTAGAGTATTTTAGGTTTATAATTTTATAATTTTACTAGTTTTCTTACTAATTAAGTCTTATATATAAAGTTATATACTTATAATTCGAAATTATTTATATTTTATATTTCTAGATAAAGTTATTTTAGTTATTATAGAAGCGATCTAGTGTCTTCTTAAGGTTTTTTTATATAGTAAGATTAGTTATAGTACTTTTAATATTACTATAGAAGTTTTAATTACTATTTCAAATTCTTAAAATAATAAGAAATATTTCTAGAGTTTAGATAAACTTTTATACTTTCTGAAGTATAGGCTAAATTATATTTTAGCGTATTATTATTATATATACTTTTAGTTAGGTTATAAAGGCTAGATATTAAATATTTTAATTAAAGAGAGGATTAAATAGTTACTAGTTTTAGATCTAGATTTTTTAAGGAAAATTTAGATTTTTAGGTAATAGTAACTATATAGCTAGTTTTCTAGTTAAAATAGTTATAATATTATATAGTAAGTATATTATAAAGAAGGATTTTAGTAATATTTTCTCTAAGATTTTTTTATTTTTAATTTAGGTACTTTAGTTTATATCTTCTAAAATATAAAGTATTTTATAATTTTTTAAGGGGTTTTTATAGGAGACTATATTTAGTATAGTATAAAGCTTATACTTATTAAGAGTTATAGAGATATTAAGATTCTTATTATAATTAGTAAAAGTAAAGAAGTTAAGTTATATTTATATAATGTCGCTTTTTATATTATTCTAGTTATAAATTTCATCTTTTTTTAGTAGTTGTAAAAATGAGGTTATTAGTAGGATATTAAGTTAAACTACTTATTTTAACTATAGAAGAGTAATTATTCTGAAATTATAGCTATTAATATTTAATATAATTAGTAAGTCTTTAAATATTATATATTTTATAAGAGATTAAATACTATAGTAGTATAGTTAGTATAATATGAGTTTTCTTTTAGATATTACTACTACTAGTAGTATATTATAGATACTATTTAAAGACTTCTAAAAAGTAATAAATAGTTTTAGTATTAGTAGTTAGGGTATTTTAGTAGAAAACTTTTTAACTATTTCATTTTAGTTATGCAAAGTATTTATATTACTAATAGCTATTTAAAATATAATAAGTACTAGCCTATTTAGAAGGTATATAAAACTTATAGTATTAGTAAGGTAAAACAAAAGATCTACTATATAGAGTATAAGAATACTTTATATACTACTCCTAGGGAATATATTATTTTTAACTTCTATTCTTATTACTAAAGTTATAGTAGTTATACCTTAGTTCTAATATTTATAGATAGAATTACTAATTACTCCTAGGATTTCTATTTTATTAATTATATTAAAGCTATTATTATAGGAGTATTTAAGCGTTTTATTATATTTTTTAAATATTAGTATAATATTAACGGTAAGGTTTTTAAGTATAATAATAAGGTTTCTAAGTATAAGAATTTGAAATATAATCTAACTTCTTGAAGTATATATTTTAAGCTATCCGTTTTATATACCTAAAGTTAAAATAGAAGTATTAAGTATATTAGAATAATTATTAAGGTATATATAAGAGCTATAAAATATAGTAGTAGACTATTTTATAAACTTTAGCTTAAAATCCTATAAATAGTAGTATTTCTTTATAATTAAATATTAATATACTTTTTAGGCTAGTGAATACTATATTAGAAGCTTTATAAAACTACTTAAAAAGATAATATTATAAAGCTAGACTTAGCCTATTTCTATACTTATAGCTATAAATATTTTATTCTTACTATAGATATAAAACTTAAGTATAACTATTTAGTATGTTTTAAGAGGTATGTTTTTATTAGTTTTTTAGTTAGTTATATTTTAACTAATTAATATTAGGTATAGAATTTAGTTTGAAATAAGATTATAATAATTTGTAATATTTCTTTTAATAAAACCTTCTTCTTTAATAGGGATTTAGCTTTTCTATAAGACGATTTTAAATAGTTTAATTCTAATGAAGTCGCTTATTAGTTATAAGAGTAAATAATTATAGTAGAGCTACTTAAAGTTAGCTTAATTATTTATTTAAGCTTTAGTGAAGAGTTTAATAAAATAATTTATATTAAAATAAGAGGTAGTTATAGTAGTTTGAAGTCTTATATTTATATAGTAGTTATTCTAGAACTTTATAAAGTACTATTTGAAATTATAAAGTTTGTATTAATAACCCTTCTAGAGTTACTTATTATATTTTTCTATAATCTTATTTATATAGATAAAATTATAAAGGGGTGAGGAGTTTAGGTATTTTTAGAGAAAGTTGAATATAAGGGATAAATAAAGTATTATATTAAAATTACTAGGAGAGTTTTATTTAAAGCTATTTTTTTAGTTAATATTTTTTAGTTATTTTAAGATATTCTAAGATATTCCTATTTATAGTTATAGAGTAGTATAAATAGTTAACTAAAAGACGTCTTAAGGATTTAATTTTTTTGAGGATTTTAAGATATAGATATTACAACTTCTAATAGTAAATTTTAACTATAAGGTGAATTAGATATTAGAGAGTATTTAAAATATAGGGGAGTAGAGGTTTTTACTCTAGGAATTTTATAATAGAAGCTATTATTATTATTTATATCTTATTTAGTAGTATTTATTTATTTATATATTAAGGTTATAGTAGTAGCTAAATAAGCTTATCTTAAGAGTTATATTAAATTATATTCTTAGAGTAAAATTAATAGGGTTTTTATAAGAAGTTTAAAAGTTTTAGAATATTACTAAGTTTATACTTATAAGTTTAATAAGTATAAATATTTCTTGAAAATTAAGATTTAACTAGTTATCTATAGAGATTAATAGTTATAAGATAACTATAAGACTTATATAGTTATTCTAATAGGTATATTATTTTAAACTTTTATAGTAATTACTCACTATTTTAATTTTAAGTTACTTTAATATAATATAGTTAATACTTTTATATATATAGTACTTAATAAAGTTATTTATATAGAGATACTACTAAATTATTAAATACTAAGTAAGATCTACTATTTTAATAAAATATTATATAATTTATAGAAATCTCCCTTCTTATAGTAATATTATTAAGAAGCTAGTTTTAGATACTTTAGTTTTAAACTTATTATAGGAAAGTTATATTACTAGCTTAAGAGGTATATTATTTTCTTCTTCTATATTAATAACTATATATTCTTATTCCTTTTAAAATATATATCTAAAATACTTATATTATTAATAGATTTTTAAAAGAAGTATTATTTTAAAAGAAGTAAAGATTTATAGTAGTTTCTTAGTATTAAGATTATTTAAGATTAAGTAGTATAATAGCTATAGTTTTTATAAGTAGTATATATTAAAAAGTCTTTTAAGTGTTTTACGAAATATATATAGTATATTAAATATTTTCAAACTTTTTTGAAAACTGAAGAGTTCTTATTATAATATAATTAAGCTTCTTATGTGGAGATTAAGTATTACTAATAAGATATTAGTTTTATTAATTATATTATAGTTATAATAAGACTAAATATTACTTATATAGTAAGCTAATTATTATATTTTAATTAAAACTTTTTAGATAATTACTATATAGAAGCTAAATAAATAATATAATATTTTAGTAAGATAAAGAGTTTCTACTTTAAGTTTAGCTATAAGGCTAGAGATCTATTTAATAGCTTTATAGTTACTATAGATACTAGCTTTATAGATAATAGTGATAATTAAAAAACCTTTTAAATATATATTATATATCTTTTTAGAGGTTTAATTATATAGTAAGTTAATAAATAAGATATTATTACTATTTTAATAACTAAAGTAGAGTTTTTAGTATTATCCTAAGTTATTTAAGAGGCTATTTTTACTAGTTATCTTATTACTATATTCTAAATAGATTTTATAATAAATATATTTAGTAGAAGTAAGATATATAAACCTTACCTTACTATTTAAATCTAATATAATAACTAGTAAACTATATATTTTATAACTATTAAAATAATATAACTATATATAAAGTTATAATATATAGATATTTATAACTACTAGTTATAATAAGAAGTTATATAGAAGTATTTTAAGATTAAATATATATTTTTAAGAGATTTTATAGTTAATAGTTTTATAAAGTTTTTCTAGAGTTATTAGTTTAATATTTTTATTATTTAGATTAATATAATAGACTAATTAAACTATTTGAAGTTATAATAAGAAGAAGAATTTTAAAAAAAGCCCTTAGTATTTAAAAATTTTAATAAAACCTTTAATAACTAATTAAGATTTATAAATCCTAAATTATTATAATAATAAGGTTAAATAAAAAACTTAGGGGTATTAGAAGTACTTTTTAGTTAATAAGAAGTATTTAAATAGTTTATAAATAGTATTATTCTTCTTATTATAAGAGTAGAGGTTTAATAAGAATAATAAGGTAATAGAAGGAGTTTTTTATAAGATATAAATAGAAGGTTTAACTAGTATTATTCAAAAGGATTAACCTATAAGTAGAACTTTTAAAACTAGAAAGGTATATTAGGAATAATATACTTAAGAGGTAGAGTTTATACTAGCTAAACTTTAGGTACTAGTGCTATCTCTATAGGTTTCGCCCTACTTAAACCGCTTGAAATAGAGGTTCACGTGGCGCGTATAGCCACGTTTAGTTACACATAATATATATTAGATTTTACCCCCTAATTACGTATAATAAGTATACTATATAGAGTGTAGCTACTAAGCTAAATGAGATTGTGGGATTTGCCTTCTTTAGAGCGCCTCCTACTTACTATAACTTTTATGCTTTCTATATTCCATCCTACTAGTAGTATAAGGATGCCGCTCTAGGTATTTAGTCTTAATAGGAACTAAAGTTTTATAAAGGCTAAAGTCTAGCTATTAGGTAACTTATGTTTTTTTAATATGTAAAGCTTATTTTTGTAATAGCTTAGAAGGCGTATATTTAAGTAGCAACTAATTATTGAGGTATACTACTTATTATTAAAGCTATTATAAAGGGTCGGACCCTTAACTCTTCTTAGGCTGTTAGGATTAGCTTCTTTTAAGAGTAGATCTTTACCGCTTTAGGTATATAGCTTAAATGACGTTAAAATGTTGACTTTACTTTATAACCCGGTTAAACTAGGGTATTATATATAAGCTCTCAGGCTTTCTCTACCCCCCTAGATATACTAAATAAAGTATAGTATATCTGAAAAGAAAAACTTAGATAAGTATTTAGATTTAACTACTATAGGCTAAGTCTATTATAGCTAAAGGAATACTATTTCATATAGTAGCTGATCTATATATAGGTAAGGCGAAGAAGTAAGAGTAAAGTGAAATTAAAAGAAGGAGTAGTATAGCCTGCTTAAGGGTGTAGTAAGAGTAAAGGTATCCTTAAGAAGTCGATAGTATTAATATTAAAAGAAATATATAGGGGCGTCTTAAGATAAATAATACTATATATATATTGAAAGGAAGGATTGAAAAGAGGTTCTTATATATATAAGCTGGTTTAAATTTGGGTAAAAAAGGGTTGTCGAAATTATTATAGATTGTTTAAATAGTAAAAGAAGGGTTTAAGCTAGGCTTATAACTATAAGAAATCGAGGAAGCTACCTGAAGGGGTCTCTAGGTACTATATAGAGGGTATATAAGGAAGTAAAATAGCTTGTATTGTTACTACTGAAATATGGAATATGTGGGGTATTTAAGCTTTTGAAATATCGCCTTTGGGGCGTAGCCTAAGGCCTAGTTTCTGTAGCCTATATGGCTACATACATTTCATCACATATAAGCTATAGTATATTACTAGGTTTTCTTTCTATTATAGAGACTTTATACTAAGTATTATATAAAACTACTTATTAGGTAGAAAGCTAAATATATAATATATTCTAAAAAGATTAATATAAAGTAGGTATATTACTTATTATAGCTATAAGGAATTTGACTTTAAATTTACTAAGGGCTAGCTATAATAATTAGTAAGAGGGCAGGAAGGTTAAAGTTATACTTTAGGGGGCAATATGTCGACTAATAGTTATAATAGAGAGTAAGATATTGATTCCTCCAAATGAATATATTATTAATAAATATACATAATAAAATTAATTTAGATAAATTTATTTTCTAAATTAGTTTTATAGTTCTTTTATTCTTTTTGGAATTCAAATATTAGTTTTATAAGTATTTACTAGGTTTATTAGTTGACTATACTACTTAGTTAGTATTATAGGTTATATTTAGAGACCTAGTTAGGGCTATACTTAGGTATCTGATATTAACCTTTTTATTTAAATAAGGCTTTAGTAGGCTTTAGGTAGTACTATATATATAGACTTTTCTAGATATTTATAAAGGCTTCTTTTTTACTATTTAGTTCTAAATAAATATTCTTTTATACTATTTATAGATAAATAAAATTAAGTTTAGTTTCTTAAATATTTAGATTTAGTTCACCTATTACATAGATAATATTAAGTAGAATATAGCTTGTTACTAATTAAATATATAATTTAGTTGAGTAAAACGTTTATAATATAATACTATATAATAAGTAATTAATTAATTAATATAAAGAATTATAAGAAGTACTAAACCATCTTAAGATATTCTTATAAATAGTAATCTTATAAGTAAACTATTCTGATATTAGTTATAATATATTTTCAGTTTTCTCTATTAGAAGATTAATAAGTTTATATATAAATTAGTAAATTAAGCTATTGTGATAGATAGTAACCTTTAAGTAGCTAACATAATAAGTATCTTTAATTAATATTAGGATATTTTAATAGCTCCTAGAATAATATATATTAGACTACTAGTTTTTAAAGTTAGTAATCTTATTATATTTCTATTAGTAGCTAATTATTAGAAGAGACCTCTTCTGCTACTCTCAAAGCTTCTAAGTAAAGAGAAGGAATACTAAATATAGGTTTAATAGATGAAGGTTAAATTTAGGAGTAACTCTTATTTCTTGAATAGTAATTAGAAATAGTAATATTTAATATATTCTTATTTAAATTCTAGTTTTTAATAACTCATTAAGATTTTTTTATATAATTAGAAGCTCAGAGAATTCTTATAATTTAGATAGTTTTATAAGTTATATTAATAACTTATATTCAGATTTGAAAAGAGAGAGTTCTATATTCTTATTTAATTATAAAGCTTCTGATAAAGAGAAAATGAATATTTAATTATTCCTTTACTTTAATCAAAGAACGCTTTGATTAATATAAAGAAATATACCTGAATAGATATAGTTTAAATCTTTCTATTAGAAGTCATTTCATTCTCTTTTTTAAAGACTTATCTATTATAATTAATATATGTATAGAGTATAAATTCTAATTATTAAAAGTTTATAATATGCCTTAGAACTTTAAATATATAAAAGAGATATTTATTTCTTATGAGCCATTTCTTAAGAAATATATTACTTATAATGTGAAAAGTAATATTATAATAATAAGAATAATGAAGGAGTAATAATAATACTGAAGCTTTAGTAATTTCTCTTTTGTTCCTAAGGAATATTTCAGAGATTATAAGTATACTTAATAATATTACAAGTAAAATAAGAAACATTATATTTATAGGAATTATATGATATAAGAATATAAGGAAATTGATATAAAAGTTATAAAAGTTAAGGTTACTATAGATTATATTAAAAGTAAGTAGAAGAAGAATATCTTTCTATTTAGTAATAATAAGAATTTAGGAACAAGGTAGTCCTAGAGTAAAATAAAACTTTAGAGTTAATAGAAGTAGAAGTAATAGAATAAGGAAGATAATAAGAAAAGAATAAATAAGTAATTCATAGTTGGTTATTATTCAAATGAAAATCAATAGACCTTTATAAATATAAGGTATAATATTTATACTATTATTAATATTTCTTTTATATCGAAATATTACTTTTCATTAATTAATAAGTTAAAGAAATAGATAAGAAGATATATTATTAAGTTATTATTCAATACTATTTAAAGAATAGGTACTTTAATATTAGAAATTAGTAGTTATGGATAGAAGATTAATATTTATATTACAAAAGGTTTATAGTTACTTGTATATTTTAAATAACTATAAATAGAAAATAAGTATTTAGTTACTTTTACTCTATACTTAGAATAGTATCTAAGCCCTACACCCTATATATAGATTTAACTATAGACTTTACCTAATAATAACATTTATACCAATACTAACTTATAATTAGTTATAATAATAATGAAATTACTTATTATTATAGATAACTATACCCCTAGTTCTAATATTTAATTTTATAGTAATAGAAGACTTTATAGTAATAATATATATAGAAAGATGCTTATGAAAATTAAGGCTTAAGATATATAGCTAAAAATAACTACTAAGATTATAAAGGTAAGAATTTTTATAAAGTTCTTGAAAATAGAATAAAATACAGTACCTATAAGAACTAAATATTCTATAATTTATTATTGTTCTATAGTTTTTATAATGAAACTGAAGTTTCGTTGAAATTTATATAGCTATTTATAAAAGGATAATTGTAAGATAATTATAGAAATATCTAACTATAATTATTATAGTTAAGGCTATTAGTATATTAGACTAAGCTTTAATCAAATTATTATAACTATTATAATTAATAAATAGCCAATAGGTATCTAATAGAAAATTATCTAGTTATCTTATAAGTTATTATATTAAGTTAGTAATATTAAAAACTAAATATTAATTAGATAATAACTTAATATTATTATCTTATTATAATACGAATTATTCTATACTTTGGAATATTATAGTGATATAATTATAGGAATTCTAAAAACTATCTAATTATACTAGAAATATCTATATTTATATGAACATTATTTATATATTAATTATACTTAATATATTTCCCGCTTAACGTAGTAGTTTAATATCTAGCTAGGCTTTACTATTTTATAGTAAGAGTAGTAAGTTTAGATCCTATAGTAGGTAACTAGAACTAGTATTCCTATTAGTTATATAAACTATATAAAGTAACTACTACTAGTTATTAGCTCTTACTAATAGCTATTAGTAGCTAGTAACTATTAATAACTAGTAATAAGTACTACTAGCAAGCTAGTATTAGTATTACTTTACTATAATCCTATAAAAAGTAATTATAATAGATATAGATATATATATACCTTCTATTTATTAGCTATTATATTAACTAACTATACTATTACTACTTAAGGTTTCTTCTATTTAAATAGTTCCTTAGTCTTAGTATTATCTAAAGAATATATAAGGTAAGAGCTAACTACTAGGTATAGCTTCCTTTAAAGAATTCTTAAGAAGTAAATAACTTGAAATAGATTAGAGACCTTCAATATAACTAAATACTTAACATACTAAGATTATCTACTAATGAGAGCAGGCTAAGTCTTATTATAGTTATATAGAAATTATAAGTTAATTTATATTAATATTAGAGAATGTTTATATTAATAGTATAAAGTCTTATCTTAGGGGTAGATAGGGTTAAGTCTATAGGAAAAATATTGAAGTTATAGACATTAAAGTTATAATAAATATTTAAATAGAATACTTATAGTTAGTAGTAATTAAATATCTTAAGATATTTAAATTACATATCAATAGCTATAATAGTATAAAGATGTAAGGTTGTTGTTCAAGGAATTATTAGTTATATATTATTAAAAAAGTCGATATAAGGTGGATATACTAGTTATTATAATTATAAGGAGTTTAGTTTTAGATTAATTAGAAGCTAGTTATAGTAATTAGTAGGGGGTAGGAGGGCTAAAATTATACTTCAGGAAGTAATATGTCTACTAATAGTTATAGTAGAAAGCGAGCTATTAGTTCCTATTAGAAGATAAGTATATTATTTATAATACTAAGATTTAATATATAGTTTATAAGAGAAATAGTATAATAGTTTATTTATATATAAGGATATGTTAAGAGGACTACATAGTACGTTTAGTAACTAGCTAGCTATAGTTATTAAGGTATTAGAAAGAGTTTTTAGTCAAAAGATTATAATTTAGATTTTTTAAATCATAGTTTATATAGTAATATAGATTTTATTTATATATCTAAATTTTTCCTAGTTAAGGTTTTTAGTTATATTCTTATAATTATATTATTTCTATTTAAGTTTTTAAGTAATTAGTATAAGTAAGAATATTAGGTAATAACTATTTTTATAGAAAATAGCCGCCTAATAGGTATGGATTTAATATAAATCTTAATAAGTTTTAATAATTAATATTCAATTTAGTAGAAGTACGTAGTAAGATTACTAGTATTATATTATATTATCACTAGGAATTAAGTAAGTAAAGTAATAATAATAATAAGATAGTAATCCTAGGGGAAAATATTCCTAAAAAGAGATATCTTTATATACTACTTAAGATAAATTAGAATTTAGTATTAATATGAGTTTTTATTAATAGTATACTAAGGAGGTTAAAAAGGGATATTTATTAGATAATTTTATATAGGATATATTTTGAAGAAAAGAATACTTCTTTTTTAATCTAAGAAAAAACAGTAGAATGATATGTATTATACTTCTTAGGTGTAAGTAATTATTAGGTTTTTAGTAATTAATATTTAGATTTAATGAGTAATTTTGAGTATTATTATAGGTATTATTCTTATTTAGATTAGACTTAGTAAACATTATAAATAAAGTAGTTAAAATTATATAGTTTTAAATAGTAATATATTAAGTATAGATATAGAAATAGTAAGAAGTTTATTAGGAGTAGATTATAGTTTTTATCTAATAGCTAGCTGAATCATTAGTAGTATTTAGACTACTTAAAGATTAGGAAAAATTATTTTTATATGATTATAGAATAATAGGGGAAGACCTTATAGTTAAATAAATTAATAATTAGATTATAATTATTAAGGATAATTACTAAATCTAACTAGGTAATATAATTAACTAGTAGATCTAGTAAGTATTTATAAAATTAGTATTTTAATTTTAAATAGAATAAAGAAATTATAAAGTTAGTTTAAATAATAATTTTATTTACGCTGATTTTATTATATTTATTTATTAATAGTATATTAATTTAGAGATATAAGAAGAGTTATATAAGTAGAAGTTTAAAGAAGTATAATGAGGAAAGTATTAGTTATTTATATAGTATTATATTAAGTAATTAGTATTATATTAGAATTTAGGTATATTTAGATTTAAGTAAAGTAAAGAAGAAGTTTTTATCTATTTATACTAATTATACCTAGGTTTACAAAGAGAAATAGAGAGATTTAAAGTTTTAATTCTAAAGGTTAGAAATATTATAATAGGAATTAAAGAATTATAAGACTTCTAATAATATTATATTAGTAAATTAATATAAGATAGGGGATATAAGTATTTATATATAGGTTTATAGTTTTTTCTAATTATTCCTATTTTTCTAAATAGTAAGATAAATAGAATTATTAATTCTATTAATATTAGATAGTTAGTAGTAGGATATTAGTAGGTTAAATAATATTATATTTATCTTAAGCTAGAAAACTATATATATATTCATTATACTATAAACTATAAAGGTTTACTTTTTATATAGTAAGATTAGGTATAGAATTATAAACTATAAGAATAAGATAAATATAAATAGGATATTAATAGTTATTTAAGAGTAAAGTATTATAGGGTTTTATATTTTAACATAAACTATTAATACTAGTTCTTATATTAAGGGAATCTAGAGAAATAAATAAGTATAGAAATAGAACTAATAGTTTTTATACTAATTAAGGAGTTAGTTTCTATAAGAAAGATAATTAAGG
>AMCV02000003.1:3417122-3442553 GCA_000350065.2 Colletotrichum orbiculare MAFF 240422
ATCTCTAAAGGCTATAACTTTACAAGTATATATACTTATTAGATAAATTATAACTATGAAGTAGAAGTCTCTTTCTAGTAAAATCCTATATATATCTCTTAATCTAAGCTTCTAATAGTTCTTAATAATCTTTTAAAATAGACTTCTATTTAGTTATTATATTTAATAATATATTTAATAATACATATAAGATAATATTATTAGTCAAAACTAGGGAAGAAGTTATTATAGTAATTAAGTTAATCTTTTTAATATAATTATATATTATAATTATATAAATATACTATAAGTAGTAGATAGAAGTAATAAGGGATAAAAACTAAGTATTACGAGTTATTATTATATATAATAACTAGTAAATAGAGTAGTACTTCTTTTTAATATCTTATAGAAAGTAGCTTTAAGAATAATAGCTACTATACTTATTAGGTAAATAGTAATATCTACTATATTAAATCAATATATAGTAATCCTTTTTTATACTATTTCTTATATTTATCCTCTTTTCTTATATATTAAGTCTTATTATTAACTATTAGGAGTTTCCCTCTTTTTAATCTCTTCTTTTAATAATTATATTTAATCAAATAGTAGTATATCTTAATATCTATTTAATTCTTCTAATATTATTTAGTAAGTAATATTTATTAGTTTTCTCATATTATTAAGATATAAGTAAATACTTAGTAAATGCTTAGGGATAGGGATAGTACATAGTAATTTTCTAATATTCTTAGTTTTAGTATTATTTATTATAATACTATAAACTTACTAATTCTCTAGATATCTTAATAGAATACTTATTATAGATATATATTATATAAAAGGAATATATTTTAAATATCGGTATTATGTTTATAACACTAGTTTCTCTATATCACTTCTTAGGATTTCTTTATTAAATAAAATAAGGTTTCTTTTTTGAAATTCTTTTTCTTTTATTAGTTATAATTTAAATTCTAAAGGTTAGATTAAGTTTTAAATATTATTCTTTAGGTTATTCTTATTAGGAGAAGGTTTATTATATTATTATAATTATTAAGTTAACTTCTTATTATCTTTCTATCTATTTAATATATATAAGATATTAGGGGATAGTAATAAGAAATAGCAATTTATTATAGACTCTTCTTTCTTACTTATATTAATCTTATTATATTTACTATTATACTTTTATTCTAATAAGTTAATAGAAATCTTAATTATTAGTTTATTATATAATAGATATAAATAAATATTAAGTTAATAAGTTACTATAAGTTTGCTTTTTTTTCTATTTATACTATATAGGTTTCTAGAAATTATATTAATATATTAATATAGTATATAGTTATAATAGTTTTAAGTCTATTTATTTTTATTATATAGGTTTCTAGAGACTTTCTTAAGAAGTATTATAATTTTATCTCTTTAGATTATTATTTATTAATCTATAGTTAAATAGTAATAAATAGTACTAGTATTAGTAAAATACTACTAATTAGTATTAGTTTATAATTAGTAAATATTATAATTAATTAATTATATAAATAGTATATAACTAATTATCTCTATTTATAATAACTATATCTAGGTTATAATATATATATATACACTATATATTATAAATATGAATCTATATAATAATCTTTTTATTCTTTTTAGCCTAAATAAATAAGCTAACTACTTAGTTACTTACTACTACAGCTTTAGCTACTTCGTATTATATTGAACCTAATAATAAGAGAAAAAGAATGAAATTTACTAAATATATAGTAAAATAATATAGGAAATTATAATAGAGTTTGAAGAATGATTCTTATTAGAATAATACTATAAAGTTTAAAAATATTAATATATTACTAGGATAATAATAAATATATTTATAAATAATAGAAGGAATAACTAGAACCTAATAATAATAACAATAAAGCTTGGTTCTATTATTTAGATTATAAAAAATCGTTTAAATAAATAATAGTATTATAGAAGAATAATTATTAGTATTAAAGAAGTATTCTATATAATAAATCGTTAGTAATAATATATAGGTTTTATAATAGATATTAAGGAGTATATAATTATAGCTTTAAAGACTAAAACTCTTAAAAAGGGGGATAGTTATAAAGATATATTAATAAGACTATATAATATACCTAATAACTAGCTAATTATAACTACTAAAGTATTAGAAAGAGTTTGTAGCTAAAGGATTATAACTTAGATCTTTTAAGTAATAGTCTATATAGTTATATAGATCTTATTTATATATCTAAATTCTTCCTAGTCAAAGCTTTTAACTATACTCTTATAACTTCTAAAACGTATATTAATATTATAAAATGCTATATAGTTATAATAACTTTAAATTACCTATATCTATTATATACACTTCCAGAGGTTTCCTTAAGACGTATTATAATCTTATCTCTTAAGATTATATTTTATTAATCTATAGTTGAATAGTTAGTAATAATACTAATAGTACTAGAATACTACTAATTAGTATTAGTTTATAACCACTAAGTATTATAATTAATCAAATTATATAAATAGTATATAACTAGTTATTTCTATTTATAATATCTATATCTAAATCATAATACTAATATATATACCATATATTATAGGAATATATCTATATAAGAATCTTTCTATTCTTATTTGTCTAAGTAAGTAGGTTAATTACTTAGTTACTCATTACTATAGCTTTAGCCACCTTAGTATTATATTTAACCTGATAGTTAAATATATTAGGTTTATTATATTAGCTCGGAAAGATTTCTTATATAACTTAGAAATCTGAGACACTATTACTAATTAGTTATTCTTTAACTTACTAGAAAGTATTTATGGTTCTCTTGAGTTTATAAATTATTATAAGGTTTCTAAATTATAATATTATGTTACTATAAATCTTTTAACTTATTTAATTTAGAAATATATACCTTTTAATTTGGGATGAGAATGATAAGAAGTTTTTCTTATATTAAAATGTTTCTTTATTATAGAATTAGTTCTATAAATATTCAATTTTAATACGATAGTTCTAATAGAAATTAATTATGCTAGGTTTACCCTAAGTGATTTATTAACTTAGGATAATACAACTAGAATAAGATATCTAATACCTTTCTACTTCTAATACTTAATTCTAATAGAATTTAACTATTTGATTCATAGTAAGAAGTTCTTTATAATATTAACTTATTTATAGAAATAAAGAATAGAATTATAAAGTACTAAGAAGTTTAGAGTCTTTACTAATTATAAAAGTTTTAAATATCTTATAAAGAAATAGTAACTTATAGAGAAATAGAATTAATACGGAGAAGAGTTATTTTAATATAATGCTTATTTTAAGTACAAACTAGGTATTTAAATAATAACTCTTGATACATTTTCTAAGAAAGCAAAAGATAATTTCAAGAAATCAAATAATAAGACATAATTAATATAAGTGATATATATTACTCTGAATATTATTATTCCTATAAAGTCTTAAATAAAATATATAAGTATAATTAGTATTTAGGTTTTTAAAAGAAACTTAAATTTATAAGAGATATAAAACTATATTACTAGAAGGGATTCTTTATATTAATAAATTTGTATAGTAATTTAATAAACAGAGTATAACGTTTACTTCTAACTTCTATATTAAGATTTAGATTACTAACTATATTCTTTATATATAAAGATAGTTTATATTTAGAAATAGATTTTAAATATTAAGTAGGGAAGCTAGGAATAGTTTTCTTAATAAACGTAAGATTAAATTAATATGAGAATTATATAATTCTTCTCTAATAAGTCATTTAAAATATAATAGTATACTAGAGATTACGAGCTATGAATTCTTTCAGCCTATAAAGTTTTGAAATATTCATTAGTTTATATATAATGATAATATATATAGAAATACTTATATTCAGAAAGAAGTAAAGAAAGGATTTCTTAACCTTTTTTATTATTTAATTAGTTATGTTTAGATCTATTAATAGATTCTATCACCACTTCATCTTTTATAAGAAAGTAAAGTAGCTATTATTTCTAAATTATTATAAACTAATTAAGTAAAGCTTCTATATTAAAGAATACTATAGAAGTAGAAGTATATACTTGATAGTTCTTTAGTTATTAATATAGGTTTTACAGTATACTATATTCTGTTATAAATAATAGAAAGTCTAATTAGATAAAGTATTTCTAAAAGAGGTCTATTAGCTAATAAGTATTATATATTTATTAAGGACCAATTACTATTTATAAATAGATAGAATTATAAAGTAATATAATTAAGAGATTTAAATAGTTTTAAAAGTACTCAGATACTAGTTGTAGGATAATTAGAATAACCTATCATTTATTATATAGCTTGTTCTTTCTAATTAACAGTATAATACTATAGGGATTATACCTTTTTTAGGAATTATAATTATCATATCAGTTCTATCTTAATAATTAAAAAGATAGCATTAATATTTAATAGTAGTAGAAATACTATTTACTAATTAGTTTAAAAGATATACTTAGTAATATTATATACTTATATTAAGATAATAGCTATTTAGTAGAAGTTAGAATCTTGAATAAATAAGATTTAGTTCTGTATACATTATTATTAAGTTAATAATAAAACATAGTTAAATATTTCCAACTATAAATTACTAAAACTAAGCCAATAACTATTCGATTCATATTATAAATGTATAATAGTAAAGATTTTATTACTATGTATTATTCAGTCAGACCTATTAAGATTTATGTATTTATAGTTTTATATAATTATTGTCTAAAAGACTACTACTGATTTCTTACTTAGATAAGTAATTATTAACAACTAACTATTACTATTAGTAAATAATAATAAGGAAGTCAAATAACTAATTAAAAGTATTTTGATTATAACGTTATATTAAATAAGGAGAAAATACTACTAAGAGGCTTTTCTTAAATAAAAGCAGTATGTGAATCTAATATAGAAACTAATTAATATTATAATAAATATAGTAGCTTTAGAATAATCTAAAGAGATATATAAGTTAAATATAAGTAATAATAGTAGTCTAACTAATAGTTTCTAGCTAAGTAGTAACTGGAGAAGAAAGGGGTAATATTGAAAGTTATATCTAAATAATTAGCTAAAGCCATATTTAAGTATCTAATATTAACTTTCCTGCTTAAATAGGGCTTTAGTAAGCCCTAAGTAATATTATATATATATATTCTTTTAAGTATTCGTAAAGACTTTTCTTTTACTACTTAGTTCTAAATAAAAGGTATTTTAAGCTGCTTATAGTTAAATAAGCCTAGGCCGAGCCCATTACAGTTAGATTTAATACTTATTCTTAATAAATATGATCTAATTATTAACTTATTTAACTCTAAAATCTTCCCGTATTATTCTATAATTATATATAAATAATTCTTCCTAATCTTTGAATAATCTAAATACTACTAATTACTTAACTAATTATTAGATAAGAACTATAATTTACTCTTTATAAACTTCTTATTACTTCTATATTTACTCTTGATATATTACTATTTAAAATTATATAGTTTCAAATATTTTATTTATAACATTTATGAAGTTTAGTCTAAGTAGAAATTGTAGTTATAATAATACTCAGAATTATTTATTAAATTTAAATATTAGTTTGCGAAAACTAAGCAACTACTTAAACCTAAGCACAATAGTAGAAATTCTTCTATTGTTTCTTATATTAAAAAACAAATATTCCTTTCCACAAGATATATCTTATATAAAATCCCTAACTAAATACTTCATTTTAACCTTTTAAATATATTATTAGTAAAAGCTCGTATTAATACTAGGCTTAAGATTATCTCAGATATTATGAAAGAGTATTTCCTTTTTAGAAGTATTTTCCCCTACAGTAATTATCTTATTATTATTATTAATTTACTTATTTCATTCCTAGTAATAATATAGTATAAGATTAGTATTTCTATTATATATTTCTACCAAGTTAAATATCAATTATTACAGTTTATTAAGGCTCATATTCAATCTATATCTATAAAATAGCTGTTCTCTATAAACTTAGTTATTACTTAATATTTTTACTTATACCGATTATTTAAAAGATTAAATAGAAGTAATAGAATTATAAGAATATAGCTAAAAGCTTTAAGTAGGAAACGTTTAGATATATAAATTATGAGATTAAATATAGCACAAAGTCTACCAGGCAGCCATACTGAATTATATAAAGCCCAACTACTCTATTTATACGCATTTAAATACTTCATTCTGATTTAAGTAGATCATATCTTTCAACAACCTACATTCAGACTATATGTTATCTCATTTATTCATTATAATTATAAGCCAAGTAATATTTAATTACCTTTTAAACTACTCGTAATTAATAAATATAAAAGGAATTCTTTTAATTTATCATATTAATTCTTAAATAAACTACCGAAAATTAGCCTACTTAATTATTAATAGCCTTAATATAATAGTCAAGCTATCTAATAGCTCTAATTTGAACTATTAGTATATTATATTATCATTCTATATAACTAGCTAAAATATCTAGAAATACTTTACTTTAAATATAAACTTAAATCTTAATATTTTAAAATTAATTAATCTATTTAACTTTGATGAATAATTTATATACGAAAATACTATTTAATAAATACTTAAATATACTAAACCTTTTACTCTTTTAATTAAAAATAATTTCAACTACTATAAAAGTAAATCTCAAGCTTTAAGTAGTCTGAGAATCTATATTTAAAGAGATAAAGAGATACTATAATATAATTTAGATATAAGTCGATATAACTATTAATAATAGCTTCTTAATGTTCATTTAAATAAAACTACTTAATAATAATAATATCTCTCTTTAAATTCTTTTGAGAATTCTAAAGTATTAATATACTTAAAACAATTTAGTTATATAGTAATAAGTCAGAATGAAATATAAGAGAATTCTAAATAAGGCTAATTTAAATATCTCTACTTTAATATAATATAATAAGTAGTATACTATCCATCTTCAAGTAGTTATATATTAAATTCCTAAAATCTAGAAACCTCTTAGTATTAAGAAATAACTTTCAATATTTAGTCGATATATTTCGCCTATTTAGGCTATAATTTGATATTGAAATATTATAAAGAGAGAAACTCTAAATTTAGAAGTTAATAGTCTAGTTAAAAATAGAGAAGTCTTCTTAGCTTTATCTTATATTAATAAAGCCTTAATAAAAAGCTATAGTAAAATATTACTAATTTTAACTACTCTAATAAATAAGTTAGATAAAATATTTTAGTTTAATTTAGAAAACCTATATAATTTTAGAAATTACATATATCTTTTAGAAAACTATAAGTATATTGAATATATTATTATAAGCTTATATGCTAGATTCCTATATATTAAAATAATAATTACTGCTTAAAATAGTATTATAAATAAGATAAATCATTTAGAACTCTATATTGTCTACGAGAAACTAATAATAAAAAATAGCTAAACTCTAGAAAATATATTTATAAAACTAAAGAAATACCTTTAGATACCTTAAAGGTCAAAATAACTCCCTTAAGAAATAAGTCTAATAGTAATAACTACTATTCTTCTAATTTAATATCTATAAGTATTAATTCTTTCCTTCTTAAAAAGTTAACTTAAATCCCCTTTAAAGTCTTCTTAACTACTTAGAAACCTTACTTATTTTAAAAAAGTATAATATTTAATAATTATAAAGTAGTCTATATTACTAACTTAATAGACCTTTTTAAAAAGAAACATTTGAATTAAATAAAGCGATAGATATTATTTAGTATGATTTAATTAATTTCTCTATAGTTAGATAAAATAAGTAAGTAATTAAAAGTATCTTTAATAGTCTAAATAAGAAGAATATATTAAACTTAATATCAAACAATATAGCTTATATTAAAAGCCTTTATATTAATAATACTATTTTTAAAATTATACTTCTTAATAAGACTAAAATCTAATGTATAAACCTTAATTATACTCTCAGATTTACCTTAATTAATTAATCTATTATTATAAGATAGTTACTTAAAAGTTATAACTTTATATTCCTTAAATATGAACTAGTTTTAAGTTATTTTATAGTCTATTTAAGTAATTTAAATATTATTTTAGAATCTCTAAACATACTATTTTCTCAACTTTACCTAAAGGTAGCTCTCTTAGAAATATAGTCTAATAATACCTATATATAATACTTTTAAATACAATAGTTTAAATAGAATACTCTTAAGTATTTAGTCCTTAATGCTAAGAAAGTGAAAATTAATAAGAATAAAATAATTAAAATACTCTTATTATATAAAAACCTACTTTTAATAAGTTATCTCTAAATAAACTTTAGAGTTATATTTAATTTGCCTATTTTACTATATTACCTAAGCTCTATTTAACTTTCCTAAAGCTTATATAGGTAACTCCTAGGTATTTTGTATTAAAGATAGATTTTTAGGTTTTGTCTTTATATTTATAGTATTTAAAGAAACTTATAATTCAGTTTTTTAAATACTAAAAATATTCAATAGTTAAATAAAATAATAGAGAGGTCTTTTGATATATAGAATTCAATAGAATATTAAAAGAATTATAATAGTAATATATAGAAAAACTAGTTATTAAATATAAATAATAGAATAAGAAATTAATTTTGAATTATCTTCTTCTTATATTACAAAACTAATTAGAATAAGTAAGTATATTAGAAACAAACTAATTATTTAAAGAATAAGAACATGAGAGACTATAAGACTACTATTTAAATTCTAAGTAGAATTAATCTAAATAGTAGCTATATTATATTATATATCTTCTAATATTTAAAATAATTAGAAATTACTATATAATATTAAAGAAGTCTAATTTTAATAACTTTTTTATTTATAAGTATTAAGATATATTCTAAATCTTTATTAAGACTTATAAACTTACTAAGAATAAATTTATACCTATAGATGTTACATATATCTACTTAAGAAATACTATACATAAGATATTATAAAAAGGTTATTTAAAGTTAAATTTAGGAGATATATTAAATACCTAGTAGGCTATATTCTAAATACTTATAATTTCTATAAGATTTAAATTTCTACCTTCTGAAAGATTGTTATTATTTAAAATGTTAAATTTAATAAGATAAGATTTTATTCAAAATAAGACTTTTATAAAATACTTATAAAAGAGGTTATTTCATTACTTTTGCTCTATACCTAGAATGATATCTAAGTTCTACACCTTATAATAGATTTAACTATAAGTATTATCTAATAATAGTATTCATACTAATACTAGCTTATAACTAATTAAAATAGTAATAAAATTACTTATTATTATAGATAATTATACCTCTAGTTCTAATATTTAACTTTATAGTAGTAGAAGACTTTATAGTAATAATTAGAAAGAACCTTATTAAGACTAAGGCTTAATATATATAGCTAGAAATAACTACTAAGGTTATAGAGTTAAGAATTTTTATAAACTTCTTAAAAATAGAATAAATTAAAGTATTCATAAGAACTAGGTATTCTATAATCTATTATTCTTCTATATCTATATCTTTATAATAGAATTAAAATCTCTTCAAAATCTATATAGCTACTTATAAAAAGATATTATAGAATAAATATACAGATATCTAATTATAAATATTATAACTAAAGTTATTAGTATATTAGACTAAGTTTAAGAAACATCATTCTGAATATTATGATTAATGAATATTCTGTAAATATTTAAAAGAAAATTATCTAATTGTTTTATAAATTATTATATTAAGCTAGTAATCTTAGAGACTAGTTATCGATTAGATAATACTCTAATATTAATATTCTATTATAATACTAGTTACTAGATATTTTGAAGTATTATAATAATATAATTATAAGGGTTTTAAAAGCTATCTAACTATACTAATGATATCTATATCTTTATAAATATTATTTATATATTAGTTATATTTAATTGATATATTAAGATCGTTTGTTGATAAGAGTAAGTTAAATCCTATTATATTTATATAGAGATTATAAGTTAGCTTATATTAATAGTAGAGAACTTTCATATTAGTAGTATAAAATCTCATCTTAAAAGTAAGGAGGATTTAGTCTATAATAGGGATATTGAAATCGCGGATATTAAGGTTATAATAAGTATTTAAATAGAATATTTATAGTAAGTAGTAATTAAATATCTTAAGATATTTAAGTTATATATAATTATAAAAATACAAAAATATAAGGTTATTATAGAAGAAGTTATTGATTATTTATTATCTACTAAAAAGTTAATATAAAGTAGATATACTTACTGTTATAATTATAAGGGGTTTAGCCTTAGATTAACTAGGGGCTAGCTATAGTAGTTAGGAAGGAGGTAGGAGGGCTGAAGTTATACTGTAGGAGGTAATATATCTACTAATAATTGCAGTAGAGAGTAAGCTATTAGCCCCTCCTATAAGAAAAGTTATAAAATCATTAATGAAATTAATTATTAAAGAAGAAGGAGACTTTATTCTTAAAGTATTTAAGAATTTTAAAATAACAAGAATATTTAATAAACAAAACTCTCTTTTACTAATTATCTTATTTGTATTAAAAGTAGCCTAAAATATTAAGTTAAGTTTAAAGTTAGTCTTAAGAATTAATAAGAAGAACATAATTATATCTAAATTAGTATTTGAATTATTAAGACTGATTTAAAGTTCTAATTAGTTTTAGATAGACGAAGTAATTTATAGTAGTAATTAGAATTTAAGAAGTATATTAATAATTAGATAATTGGATAATATATTAAAAACTTGAAATCTAACTAGTTAAGAGGAGATATTTAACAAGTAAATATAGAAGTAAATATCTTAAGATTCCTATTTAACTAACTAAAAGAAAATTAGAATATAACTTTAGATTTCAACTAGTTAGAATAATAAATTTAACCACTTAGGAAATAGGCTAATAATATAAAAGTAGATAATAACAATAGTTTTAACTAGGAATTAATATTAATAACTATATAATATTCTTAAAGAATTATAATAGTATGATTTCATGCCTAATAGAATATAAATAAAATAGGTTTACTAATTTTATTTATCTAATAAATAGTAGAAACTTAATAAGAATAGTCTTAATTTTTAAATAATATTCCTTATTATTTAAAATATAATATTAAAAAAGAAAAATCCTTTTATTAAAATTGAAATATATATTAATTAACTAATTATACTACTAAAAACTTAAAAAGATATTACTAACCTATCAGAATTACTATAAAAGTCTTTTATTAAAATAATAAGAGTTGAAATTATTTAGTTACTTTTATTCTATACCTAGAATAGTATCTAAGCTCTATACCCTATATATAGATTTAAGTATAAATTTTACCTAATAATAATATTCGTGCTAATACTAGCTTACAACTAGTTAAAATAGTAATGAAATTACCTATTGTTATAGATAATTATACCCCTAGTTTTAATATTTAACCCTATAGTAATAGAAGACCTTATAGTAATAATTAGGGAGAGCTTTATTAAGACTAGGGCTTAATATATATAGCTAAAAGTAACTACTAAAGTCATAGGGTTAAGAACTTTTATAAACCTCTTGAAGATAGAATAAAATAGAGCGTTAAGAGCTAGGTATTCTATAATCTATTATTCTTCTATATTTTTTATAATAAAACTAAAATTTCTTTGAAATCTATATAGCTATCTATAAAAAGAATACTATAAAATAAGTATAGAAATATCTAATTATAACTATTATAACTAAAACTATTATTTTATTAGAATAAACTTTAATAAAATCATCCTAAATATTATAATTAATAAGTAGCCTATAGATATTTAAAAGAATATCGTCTAGTTAACCTATAACTTACTATATTAAGCTAATAATATTAGAGACTAAATATCGATTGAATAATACTTTAATATTAATATATTACTATAATACTAGTTACTAGATATTTTAGAGTATTATAGTAATATAATTATAGAAGTTTTAAAAGTTATTTAATTATACTAGAAGTATCTATATCTATATAAATATTATTTATATATTAACTATACTTAATATATTAAGATTATTTACTAATAAGAGTAAGTTAAGTCTTACTATACTTATATAGAGATTATAAGTTAGCTTATATTAATAATAGAGAACTTTTATATTAATAGTGTAAAGTCTTATCTTAAGGGTAAGTAAGATTTAGTCTAGAGGATATTAAAATTATAGATATTAAAGTTATGATGAATATTCGAATAGAGTGCCTATAGTTAGTAGTAATTAAATATCTTAAGATATTTAAATTATATATAACTATAAAGGCGTAAGGATATAAGGGTATAAAGTTATTATAAAAGGAGTTATTAGTTATTTATTATTAAAAAGGTTCATATAAGGTAGGTATACTAGCTACTATAACTATAAGGGGTTTAACTTTAGATTAACTAAGGGCTAGCTATAGTAGTTAGTAGGGGGGTAGGAGGGCTGAAGTTGTACTTCAGGGGGTAATATGTCTACTAATAGTCGTAGTAGAGAGCGAGCTATTAGCCCCTCCCAAGAGTTGAAATTATAAAGTTAAAGAACAAAGATTTATAATAAGAAATAAATTATTAGAATACTAAGACTAAACTTCTTCTTCTTAAGTAAATTCTTACTTATAAGATAGATAGAAATGGTTATTTAGAAAGATATAAAATAAGGATTAATATATATAGAAATATATAATAAGTTAATTTATTATAAATTATAAATATAGTAATACTAGCTGTCTAAATATTTAAAGTAATTATAATAAGTATAATATATCCTAACTTTAAAGTCTTATAATTTAATACTATTAATATATTTCTGAATACTATAAAAGACTCTAATAGACTTCTAATAGTAGTTAAATTACTAGATAGATTTGGAATTATAAAGAAATATATGAAGTTTAAATAAGTCTTTTATAAGCTTTAGGATATACACCATTT
This sequence comes from Colletotrichum orbiculare MAFF 240422, assembly GCA_000350065.2. Taxonomy (NCBI): domain Eukaryota; kingdom Fungi; phylum Ascomycota; class Sordariomycetes; order Glomerellales; family Glomerellaceae; genus Colletotrichum; species Colletotrichum orbiculare. The sequence goes on from AMCV02000003.1 coordinate 3,430,131, forward strand.
TTAATATAAGACTTTTTATATTACTCTAAAGTTATTAGGCTTCTTATTATACTTAGAAGTATTTTATCTATTTAAGAATAAGAATTTAAATATCTATATCTTCTTCTATATAAATAATATTCTTCTTTTATATTATAAGGCAGCTAAAAAAGATATTCTTAAGATTATTATAAATATAAAATATAATTGTAAACTTAAAGAATAGAATCTTATTAAATATTCCTTAGAAATTTGAATAGTAAGAAATTAGAAATATTCGAAGATTTACTTGGTTTATAATATATATATTACTAAATCTATAGAATACTTTAATTTTAAATATAACCTAACCCTTATAATATTACTTCTAATAATACGTTTTACTATAAATAATAATTAAGTTATAATTTGAGAAATTTATATGTATTAGATCAAAGTAAATTTAATTCTTTATATATTAATTATAATATAACTAGATGTCTTATTCATATACGTTCTACTTTTACAATGTTTTATAAATCTTTCTTAAGTATATTGAGAACCTATTAACTATATAATTTAATATTTTTTAAATAAGATTCTTAATACTATAATTTAGAAATTTAGAAGGTAGTAATAAGATATTTCAAATACTCCTAATTACTAGAAATACTTCCTTTATAAACTATAGAGAAACTTAAACATTAAATTATAATTATATTATCTAATTACTTTTACTCTATACTTAGAGTAATATCCAAGCCTTTCACCCTATATATAGATTTAACTATAAATATTACCTAATGATAGTATTTATACTAATACTAACTTATACCTAGTTGAAATAATAATAAAATTACTTATTACTATAGATAATTATACCTCTAGTTTTAGTATTTAACTTTTTAGTAGTAGAAAACCTGATAATAATAATTAGGAAGAGTTTTATTAAGGCTAAAGCTTAATATATATAGTTAAAAGTAACTACTAAGGTTATAAGGTTAAATAGCTTTTTAAATTTCTTAAAAATAGGATAAAATAAAATACTTATAAGAGTTAGGCATCTTGTAACTTATTATTTTTCTATATTTATATTTTTATAATATATTCAAAATCTTTTTTTGAATCTATATAGCTATTCATAAGAGGAGAAATATAAGATAAGTATAGTAATATCTACTTATAACCCTTATATTTAAAACTAATAACTTATTAGATTGAGCCTTAATAGAATTATACTAAAAGCTATAATTAATAAGTATCTTATAGATATTTAAAAGGTAATTATCTAGTTATCTTATAAGTTATTATATTAAGCTATAATCTTTAGGAATTAGCTATTAATTAAATAATATCTTAATACTAATATAGTATTAGTTATTAGATATCTTAGAATATTATAATAATATAATTATAAGAGTTTTCAAAACTGTTAAACTATATTAAGAGTATTAATATCTATATAAGTATTATTTTTATATTAGTTATATTCGATATATTGAGATAATCTATCAATAAGAATAAGCTAAATCTTATTATATTTATATAGAAGTTATAAGTTAGCTTACATTAGTAGTAGAAAGCTTTTACATTAATAGTAACAAGTTTTATCTTAGAAGTAGGTAGGGCTTAGTCTAGAAAATATTAAAGTTGTAGATATTAAAGTTATAACAAATATTTAAATAGAATACTTATAATTAGTAGTAATTAAATATCTCGAGATATTTAAATTATATATTAATAGTTATAAAGGTATAGAAGTATAAAAATATAAAAGTATAAAATTGTTATAGAAAGAATTATTAGTTGTTTATTATTGAAAAAATTGATATAGGGTAGATATACTAGCTACTATAGTTATAGGGGGTTTAGCTCTAAATTAACTAGGGGTTAGCTATAGTAATCAGTATGGGGATAGGAAGGCTAAAGTCGTACTTTAGGAGGTAATATGTCTACTAATAGTTGTAGTAAAAATCGAGCTATTGGCCCCTCTTATAATTATATAATCTCTTTAGTTAGAACACTAATTCAATAAAAGGCTATTAAATAAAATACCATTATAATATTAATAGCTAAAATAGAACTTCTTAGCTTTGAATATACCTCAAAAGAGCCTATAATACTAGAGAGAATATTTTAAGATATTAAGTTTAACTTTAGGGATAATTAGAGAATTTATTCTAATAACTACTACATTATTAAACTACTTATTTTAAATAGTAAGTATCTACTTATTAGGCTTTAATATATAGATATTTAATAAATATAATTATATTAAGAATATTTAAAAAGAAGTTTTAATCTAGTTTATATTCCTATAGATAGAATATTAGTAAATAGATTTATAAGATGTTTGATCTAAATAAAGTCTAAATAATTGAAAATACTTCTCAATTTAATAGATCTAGAAGTAATTCTTTTAAGGTTAATTAAAATAGATAAAAGGGTTTCTTAGAGTTATTCCTAATTGTTTAAATAATATATATAAGTAATCTAGATTTCTAAAGACTAATTGTTTAATAAAATATCTTAGTTATATTTATATGAGAAGTTAGAAAGTAGGAGAACTCCCTAAGTTACTTATTAAAAATAAAGCTTTCTATTGAAATTTATATCTAATTTAAAATAGATTATTTAAACTTAATATTTTAAATAGATAGGTAAGAAGTAATAATTCGTATATAAGAATTAATTTAGAGAAATATAGAAAATTAATTATATCTTCTAAAAGAAAGAATTAATATTAAAATTTATCTAAGAAATAGTGGGAAACTATAAAAACTAATTATGGAAATATTAAAATTAAGACTCTAACTTTTAAAACTACTAATAATTATTGAAAGTCTAAGATTCTAATTTCTAAATCTTCTAATAACTACTTAAAATATAAAGTTTTAATAGGTAAGAGATTTAGTTCAAATAACTAAAAGACTAAAGATAAAACTAATAGTAGAATATTACATAAGTAGTAATATTTAAGATAGTTAAATAATAATAGATTATATAATAATTAGAATTCTAATAGTAGACTAAGAGATATTTCTATTCTTAAGGAAAGTTAATTTAAATTCTTTCTATTATTTAGACTAAAGTTTAACTTAGAATAATCTTTTTACTTTACTAACTTTCTTATTTTTTAATTATACAAACTCAGATTAAAACTTTAGAATTTGAATTGAATTACTTATCCTATTATTATTAGAAATCTAAATAGTAGTAAAATATCCCTTGAATATTTTACAAGCTTTATTAAAAATAAAAATATAAAATCCTCTTAACTTAATCTTATATTAAAAATAATAATTGGAAAATAAATCTTGACTGCTAATTCTAATAATATAAAAATAACTCCTATAAGAAATATAAAACTTAAATAATAAATAGTATAAAGAATAATTTAAATAGGCTAAATGCTACTAACTATTTCTATCTTAAGAAGTTAAATATTATATTCTTATATAGTCTTTTTAAAATTCCTTTTTTCAAAGAAAAGTAGACTTTATTAAAATACTATTAGAAACAGTAGACTTCTTATTTAATTTAACTTTTTAATACTTAGTATTTTTAAATTAATATTTAAAATTATTGATTTTAAAAGAAGCCTTCTAATGTCTAATTGAAATAGACTTCCTTATAAATTTAGATGTAATCTTAATATACTTCTTAGAATATTTAACAAGTTTATTAATGTTATCTTCTTTAATATAAGTAATAAGTTTGATTTCTTCTTATTCTTCTTTAGTAATTAAAGAGTCACTAGTTAGATTATCTTCTTTATCTTTAGAAAGAAGGGATAAAATAGGAACCTTTTTAAAGTATCTATAGAAATATTTAATTCTAATAGAAATAGCTAGTTTCTTTATTATAATAATAGTTTTCTTTAAAGAAGTAATTTTAATACTACTAATTTTAAATAGTTTGGAGGCTTAAGGTAGAAGTATAAGTATTACGTATTCTAATAATTTAGGAAACTTAGTAAAATATAACTAAATAAATAACTTAAATGAATTTATTTTCAATTTATACTATTACTTAAATGTTAAATCTACCTTAACTAGATAAATACTTATAGTATTAATAATCTAACTTTAAATCTTAAATATCAAATAGATATAGATGAAGTTAGTAAGATTGATAAGAATATTAATATCAAGAAATATAAAAGAAAATAATAATTTTAAATTCAATTAAATAATATATAATCTAAAAAGAAATACTAAATACAATAAGCCTTTTAAAAAGAATGTAGAAGAGTATCTTAAGTATTAAAAGTATTTTTAATAATAGAATACAAATAAAGAATACCAATTACAATTTCAAATTATAATTTCTAAATACTTTTTAAATCAGAATTAATAAATATCTCCTTAAGCTTAAGAATAGGTAAAATAAAGATTAGTATAAATTTACTCATTAAAATATTTATATTAAGGCATATTAAAAACTAATACGAATATTTAATGAATTATTATTAACTACTTCACCCTTAGTAAGATTAGATTAGAATTAGAATATTAGTAATAATGAAAAACTATTATTGATATTAGAAATTAATATATAGAATCAATTTTATCAACATATACTACTAATACATATGGAAAAATAATTATTAAACTTGTTAATATATAGAAAAAGAAAGAAACTAATAAGTAAATAATGATAAATAGATTATTTATAATATTTTAAATTTAAATACATAATAGTTTTAAAAAAAGCTACCTAATTATTCCTACTAAGAATAAGATAAAAGATAGTTAAATATATAATATATGACAATAAATTTGTCATAATAAATTATTTCTTTTATTTAAATACTCTAAAGGCTATTTTAAGAAGATTTACTTTTTTTATTCATAATAGTATATTATTTAAGATAATTTAAAGAATATAAGGTTATTTCTAGTAGTTCTACTACTAGGGTGGTATATAAGAATAAATATAATATAGAGTCTGCCAGGCAGCTATATTAAATTATATAAGGCCTAATTACTCTATTTATATATATTTAAACGCTTCATTCTAGTTTGAATAAGTCACACCTTTTAACGACTTACATTCAGACTACATACCATATGATTTATTTATCATATTAGTAAAGTTTATTTTATTATGTAGATTATAATTAAAAAGATCTAAGCTATAAGTTTTAAACTAAAAACTCTTTCTAATACTTTAATAGTTATAGCTAGCTAGTTATTAGGTCTATTATATGGTCTTATTAGTATACCCTTATATTATTTAACTTTTAGTTTTTATATATAATTATACAGTCTAAATCTCTTATATCATATATATTAAATATAGTTTTATGAAATATATAAGACTTTATTCTCACTAATTTAAATAGTATGACGCCTGTAGAGATAGTATTAATATCTAAAGTTCAATTAATATAAACTCTACCTCTTAAGTATACTACTTCTGATAGAATAATGCTGTAGTAGCTGTCTCTATGCTAACTATAAGAATTATTATAATAGGAGTCTAAAAGTCTAAGGATAACTATATAGTCGATTCTAAGTTATAGTTCTTTTACTAGCTTTTACTAAGAATTCTCCACAATATTAAATATTAAACATTTAGTATTTAATATATATATATATATATTTATATATGAAATATGAAATATTCTACTATAACTTTTTCAATTTTATCTATATAGTAACTATTAAAAGCATAAATACTTCTTATAATAAAAATATTAAGTATTTTGTTATAATAGATTTTAATAATAGATATAATATATTTTATATAACTTAAACATAGAAAACATAATAGATTCCAGATTTTTTATTCTAATATTTAATCTAGAAATAAATCTTACTATATAACTACAATTATAATTTCTTTTTATATTAAATATAGTGATTATTAATATCACTCTTATAATGTTCATTTTCCTCTTCTAGTTTATTAAAAAAGAATACTTCAACTTGTTATATTTATTAGGGTTTATATAGTGTACTATAACCCATCTCTAGACTTTTTACCCCCTACTATGAGAGCTTATTTGCTGCTATTGGAATAAGGGGTAATATAGAAATTGCTACTTATATTAAGATACTTAAATACTAAGGAGAAATTATCCCTAGGAATAGCTAACTTTCTAGATTCCTAGTATTACGATAGACGTATTTTAGTAAATTAATAAACCCTCTTAATAGCCTTTTTTCATATATACTATTACTAATTCTAAACTCTAATTCTAACTTAGCTTTCTTTCTAATTAAAATCCTATTATCTTACTACTTTATAACCTAACTATCTTTCTTAGATATTTTTCTAATTTTTTATTAAATTTTAATTGATATTTTTATATTAAAGAAGCTTAGTAGCACTATTATAGCGGCTGGCTAAACTTCAGAATGTATAGATATTTTTTGTTAGTAAAGCGGCATATTACCAAAATGCCTCCGTTGAAATACTAGGAATCAACTTTCTATCCTCGTTTCCTACTTGCACGATTCTGCGCATAGACTATTGGAGCGGCTCTTCGGCTGGCTAGAGTCTCGTTGCGTCACGCTGTTGGCCGGTATGTTCAAAAACGTTACCCTCTATCTCACTATTGTCTTCAGCTAATGTCAATACAGACATACACAAGTCGGTGCCACAGATCGGTGTGATAATGTGGCCTGCTAGGTTTGTCAATGTAGCCAGGCAAAATACATAGGCTCACCAGGGTGACTACTAGATTGACTCCAGGGCAAGCGCTGGAGGAAGGAAAGCGAAGCGGTTTCCAGTATTTAACCGATAAAGAAGCAATATTTAACCCTCAGCCAGTAAGGGCTAGTCTTGGCATTGAACTGACCAATTACAGCTGAGTTGACAACAGCTAATCAGAAGGCTGGAAGGAGACTACATCTCACCCGACCATTAAGTCCTTAATTCACCTAACCTAATTATTAATACTAACCTGACCTAATAATTAATATAGGGCTTTATAAGTAGGCTTATAGTAGGATCTTAAGTAGGCCTATATTAATAATTATATTCCTAAGTAATATTTAATAGCTAATCCTAATGTTTAACTTTAACTCTACTATCCCAATTTATATCTTTAAACGAATTAGAATCTAATAGATCTACTTTTTATTTAAAATAAGTAAGACTAGTGCCCTATAGTAATAGTTAGGTTAGGTCAGTATTAATAATTAGGTTACGTAAACTTATTATATATAATTAGAAGGTAAAATCTAATATACATTATATATAACTAAATATAACTATATATATTATATAAAGCTTTATTTTAAATAGTCTAAATAAAGTAAGACCTATAGAGATAATATTGATACTTAAGGTTTAACTACTATAAATTTTACTTCTTAAATCTATTATTCTTAATATACCTTCTTAGTCTTAGAAGTTCTATTTATAAATTAGCTTTTTATAAATAATACTAATTAAACCTTTCATTTATATCTTATAAGAAACTCCTTCTATTACCTTATTATTCTTATTAAATTTCTATTCTTATAATAAGTAGAATAGTATTATTTATAAGCTATTTAGATACTTCTTATTAATTAGAAAGTATTTCTAATACTTCTAAGCTTTTTATTTAACTTTATTATTATTATAACTTAGGATTTATAGATTCTAACTAATAATTAAAAACTTTATTAAAATCTTTTAATATTAGAAGTTTTTCTTAAAATTCTTCTTCTTATTATAATTTTAAATAATTTAACTAATTTATTATATTAATCTAAATAATGAAAATACTAAACTAATAGTTCTAGAGAGACTTTATAAAGTTATTAATTATAAGATGTTTTAAAAGTATATATTTAATCTTAAAATACCCCTATTTAGCTTCTTATTATAATTAGTAGTTATAAATATCTATATATTATAGTTTAATATATAGTTATACTATTTTAGTAGTTGTAAAATATATTATTTATTAGTTATTATATTAGATTTAAATAGTAGGGTGAAACTTATATATTTTACTTTTATTAAATATATTTGTTATAAAGTTTACTTAGAATATAATAATAAAATAATTAGTAAAATAGCTTCTCAAATAGCTTAAGATAGTATTAAAAACTCTATTTTAGTTATTAAAGTAGTATTAGTTTATCTAGAGGGTAATATACGCTATACGTAATCTTGCTATATAAGTGTAAAGTAGTATTCTAGTTATTTGTTATTATTATTCCTATATTATATAGTATAAAGTACTATATAAAGCTCTAGATCTATAGTATAGTAATTACTTACTAATTACTACGTAATTAGCTATAGCTAGCACTAGATACTTAGTACTTATTACTAGTAAGGCATAGAAAGCATGTTACTATATATATAGTAATACGTATAGTTACTATATACCTTACAGCATAATGTAACCGATAAGTAGTAATAATATCTTATTTATTAGTTTGTTATACTAATATATTTCTGAAAGAATATATAGTATATATCTAAGAGCTCTTTTAATTATTACTATTATCTATAAAACTAATATTTATAATAATTATAAAGTTATTAAATAGACTACTTATTCTATAACTGAAATTAAAGTAGAAGCTTTTTATGTTACTAGAATATTTTATTATTTATTTAGTTTATATATAATAATTATCTAAAGGATTTTAATTGAAATATAATAATTAGCTTATTATATAAGTAATATCTACTTTTATTATAATTGTAGTATAATTAATAAAGCTAATATCTTATTAATAATATATAATTTCTACATAGAAAGCTTAGTTAAATTATAATAAGAACTCTTTGGTTTTTAGAAGGATTTCAAAATATTTAATATACTATATATACTTCATAAAGTATTTGAAGAGTTCTTTTAATATATACTACTTATAAAAACTATAGCTGTTATACTACTTAATTTCAAATAGTCTTAATACTGAGGAATTACTATAAGTCTTTATTTCTCTTAAAATCATACTTCTATTAAAAATCTATTAATAATATAAATATTTTAAACATATCTTCTAAGGGGAAAGAATGTATATAGTTATTAATATAGAAGAAAAAGATAATATACTTATTAAGTTGATAATATAACTTTTTTATAATAAATCTAAAATAAAAGTATTAAAGACTTACTTGTAAATAGTATTATTATAAGTAAAGAGACTTCTAAAAACTATATAGTATTTTATTAAAATCGTAAATCTCATTTAGTATTTAGTAACCTAATAGTATTTCTATATAAATAACTTTATTAAATATTATATATATAAATATTAACTATATTATATTAAAGTAGCTTAAGATTAAAATAGTTAGTAATTATTATAAGGATTTGAAATAATATACTTATTAGAATAATTATATAAATCCTATAATTATTTTATAATTATTAATTTCTATGAAATAACTAGTTAAATCTTAATTTTTAAAAACTACTTATATTTATTAAGTTTATAGGTATAAATCTAACAGTATTTTAAAGCTTTTAAACTCTTTATAAAAGTCTTATTATTTTTATTCTAAAAGTATAATTTAATATAACTTCTAAAATAAACCTATTTAACTATCATTATAATTTTAATATATAGATAAATAGGTATTATTAAGTAAGATATAAGTAATAATCATAACTTCTATTATAAAACTCCTAGAATAAAGGTTTTTATTCTCCTATATTTTGAATACTTTCTAATATCTAATTTACCTTATAATTAACATCTATTATTAAAAGTTATGATATTTATATCCCGAATCTTTTAAAAACCTTAAATCTCTAAGACTCTTTCTAATTAACTATTTATACTATTTTATAACTATAAATAAGAGTATTTTAAAATATTTCAAAATAACTAAAGAATACTAGTTAAAAAAGTAGTTTTAAATAAAAATCTCCTAATTATTCTAATATAATATTTTATTTATTCTTTATATTTAACTTTTTCTAGAAGTATCTAAGCTTCTTACTCCTTTATAATCTTATTTATATAAATAAGGTTATAGAAGAATATAATAAGTAACTCTAGAAGGATTATTAATATAGATTTTATAGTTTTAAACAATATCTTATAAGGTTTTAAAGTAGCTACTATATAGATATAAGACTTCAAACTATTATAACTACTTCTTATTTTAATATAAACTATGTTATTAGACCTTTTACTAAAGCTTAAATAAGTAGTTGAATTAACTATAAATAGCTCTATCATAATTATTTATTCTTATAATTAATAAGAAACTTTATTAAAATTCAACTATTTAAAGTTATTTTATAGAGAAGTTAAATTCCTATTGAAAAAAGGTTTTATTAAAAAAGATATTATGAGTTATTATTTAGTTGCTTTTGCTTTATACTTTGGATAATATCTAAGCTCTTCATTCTATATATAGATTTAACTATAAATTTTACTTAATAATAGTATTTATATTAATACTAGCTTATAACTAGTCAAAATAGTAATAAAATTACTTATTATTATAGATAATTATACCTCTAGTTCTAATATTTAATCTTATAATAATAGAAGACTTTATAATAATAATCTATATAAAGAGAGCCTTATTGAACCTAAGGCTTAATATATATAGCTAAAAGTAACTATTAAGGTTATAAAGTTAAGAGTTTTTATAAACCTCTTAAAGATAGAATAAAATAAAATACTTATGAGAACTAGGTATTTTGTAATTTATTACTCTTCTATATCCTTTATAATAAAATTAAAATCTCTTTAAAATCTATATAGCTACTTATAAATAAATACTACAGAATAAGTATAGAAATATCTAATTATAACTTTTATAACCAAAACTATTACCTTATTAGAATAAGCTTTAATAGAATTATCCTAAATACTATAATTAATAAGTACCTTATAGATATTTAAAAGAATATTATCTAATTAACCTAGTACTTATTATATTAAGTTAATAATATTAGGGATTAGGTATTTACTAGATAATACTTTAATATTAATATTTTATTATAATATTAGTTACTAGCTATTTTAGAATATTATAGTAATATAATTATAGAAGTTTTAAAAGTTAATTAGTTATATTAAAAGTATTTATATTTATATAAATATTATTTATATATTAGCTGTATTTAATTAATATATTAAAGTCGTTTACTAATAAGAGTAAGCTGAGTCCTATTATATTTATATAGAAATCATAAGTTAGTTTATATTAATAATAGAGAATTTTTATACTAGTAGTATAAAGTCTCGTCTTAAGGGTAGGTAGGGCTTAGTAAGGATATCAAGGTTATAGATATTAAGGTTATAATAAATGTTTAAATAGAGTATTTATAGTTTGTAGTAATTGAATATCTTAAGATATTTGAATTACATATAGCTATAAAGGTATAAAAGTATAAAAGCGTAAGGTTATTATAGAAAGAGTTATTAGTTATTTGTTATTTATAAAAAAGTTGATATAAAGTAGGTATACTAGTTATTATAGCTATAAGGGATTTAGCTTCAGATTAGCTAGAAGCTAGCTATAGTAGTTAGTAGGGGGTAGGAAGGTTGAAGTTATACTTTAGGGGGTAATATATCTACTAATAGTTATAATAGAGAGCAAGCTATTAGCCCCTCCGATTATAAGTTATTATGATTTTATTTCAAAATAGATTTTATACTTAATATTAATTAATTAAAATATAGCTCACTAAAAAGCTAATAAAAATATACTTTTCAAAATATACTAAATAATTATATTGAAATTCTATACTTATAGTAAGAATAAAGTATTTATAACTATAAGTATAGAAAGAAGCTAAGTCTAACTTTATAATATTATCTTTTTAAATAGTCTTATGAAACTTTTAGTATAATATTTACTAGCCTAAGAAGTATATTAATATTTAGTTAGAAAGAAATACTACTACTTATAAAGTTTCAAGCTAGAATGTATAAAGTAATTTACTCATATACTTTATAATTCTTATATATATATTAATAATTAATCTAATATACTTAGTATTTCTATTTTAGCCTTAAGTATATAGAATAGATAATTCGAAATATATACCTTAAGAAGTTAAACTATATTTTAAACTCTTATATTTAGAAACCTTATTATTATATTTAAAAACCTTAATATTCATACTAAGCTAATACTTAAAAAATATAATAGAAGTCTTAATAATTTTTCTAATAATAACTCTAATATAATTAATAAGATAACAGTCCTAAGAGTAATTTGTAGTTCTATCTATAAATATAAAAGCTCAGATATAATTACTATAGCCTTAATAATAAGAATAAAAGTTAAAAATAATATATTCCTTAGGAATAATATATAAAGTACTCTTATATTCTATGTAGTAGGTTTTATATTTTACCTTACTAATACTATAAACCTTATATATTTCTTAAGTAAACTAATATTTATTATATCCTAAGTAGCTCTTAGTAATATAAATACTTTATATAGTAGAGATAAAATAATTAAGAAGCTTTCTATTAGAATATTCTAGTTATTAATATTCAAGCTATTTATTACTTTTTAAGAGTTTTT
>AMCV02000003.1:3460049-3483492 GCA_000350065.2 Colletotrichum orbiculare MAFF 240422
CTTATAAGAATAACTTATTTTCTTAAGGTTTTAACTAAGAATTTCATTTTATAATATACTTTATAACTAAAGAATAATCTAATATAATACTAATATTTAACTTCTATAAAAAAAGTATTATTATAATACTTAGATTACTATTTTAAAAATTAATTAAAAAAGAAGTTAAAAGTATTATTACTAATAGTATTATTAAGATTATCTAATATAACCCTATCCTCTATAAGAATTATAAATACTTTAAATCCTATATTATTAATAAGATTAAGAATAAAAATACCAACAAAATATATAAAAAATTAAAACTTATAATCTAAAGCTTTAGAAATAATAGTAAGTTCAAAATATTAATATAATTACTAACAATCTAATAAAATAGTTAGTAGTTAATTTTAGCTATAGTCCTAGCTTTCTTCTAGTATACTAATATAATAATATAGCTTCATAATATAATATAAATTTATATCTAAATTAAAATAGAACGTATAAAGTATATTATAGCTAAACTACTTTTATATTTTAAAGATTAATACCCTTCTAGCTCTATTATAATTATTATTAAATTACTATATAGTCTTATTAAAACTAATACTTATTAGTAAGTAACTTACTCTAAATATTATAAGGAGTAGTTACAAATAGAGATATTAATATATAACTTATACCTCCTCATCTCATATTCTAAAAATAATACTTTTAGCCTTATAAGTATATAAACTAATAATACTTTTAGCTTCCTAAATACTACTTTTTTATACTATAAAAATAAAAAACTCTAAAAAGCCTAATTGAAAACTAAACTTAAAATAGTCTTCTTAAAAATAGTACTACTAGTATTTAATAGAAGTATCTTATTACTCAATAGCGATACCTTCTACCTATACGAAAAATACTAAAAATAAAAACTCACCCTTATTAATACGTATATAATACCTAAAGCACTCGAAAAAACGTATATTAAATAATATATATATAAGGTATATCTTATCTTAATATACTAACCTAAAATATTATTTAATTCCTCCTATATAATATAAAAGTAATAACCTTTAGGTAATAATACTACTATACTTAACAAGCACCTTAAGTAGTAAATTAAATATTTTAACTATAACTTTAACCTCATACTACTTAACTTCTTGAAAATATACCTTTATATTTTTATTAATAACTTATTTACTAATAATACTAACCTCTTATCTTAACTAGGATTTATAATAATCCTAAACTAAGAAACTACTATAAGTAATAGTTAGTTTGACTTCTATAATAACTTTATATACTACTTTTCTATAAAAAATAAAAGAATTATTAGGAGTATACTTACTTTAGAGATCTATATTATAATAACTAGTATAAACTTTACCTATACTATAGTAATATTACTTAAACAAATCCTCTAATATAAAAAACTCCTTTAGATCCTAATTATTATATATACTAATTTATACTTACTTTATAAATACTTTATAAAACTCAATACTACCAAGGAAAAATACCTTATAATTAATATTATGATATTAAAGTAGTTATATAAATACTATATGTTCTATAAAATGTAATAGATTAATAGAAATAATAATATCACTAATACTTTTATAAAAAGTATATTAAACCATACTTTTAAGAGATTTATTAATTTAAATTATATAACTATTTAAATAGAAAGATAGGTAACTTAGGTAGAATAGATAAATAAGTATTTAAATATTATTAAGGCAAAAAAGTATAAATCGCTAAAAATACTAATTTTTATATAAATAGATAGATATTAAAATATATAGCAAAAAGAAAAATTACTAGTATTAATTATACTATACTATAAAGTATATAGTAACTATATATATTACTATATATATAGTAGTATACCCTCTATACCCTACTAGTAATAAGTACTAGGCATTTAGTACTAGCTATAGTTAATTGTATAGCAATTAGTAAGTAATTACTATACTATAGATCTAGAGCTTTATATAGTACCTCACGCTACATAATATAGGAATAATAATAATAAATAACTAAAACACTACTTTATATCTATATAGCAAGATTACGTATAGTATATATTACCCTCTAGATAAACTAATAGATTTAGAACTTCTAGGTTTAGAGTTATTTAGAGCTTTCTATAGGTGAAATCTAAGATGAAACTTATAGTATTAATAGGGATATTATAATTATTAGGAGGGAGGGTTAGGTTAGTTTAAGTAATAAAGAATTTATTATTACTATTATTATTAATAGTATAAGAGTAGTCCTACTTAATATTTTACTAATTCTATAATTCTTATTAATTTATAGTTATTCTTAATTATAATTCTATATTAAAATCATAATAGATCTTATAGATATCTAAAACTTTTGAAATTTAAAATTTAATAAAAAAAATAAGAACTAATATTTAATAGAAGTTTAATATATAGTTTCTATAGTATAGATTAGTATTTCTTATAAGAGAGTAGAATCTAGGTTTAAAAAGAAGTTCTAACTAGAAGAAGATATAGTAGTATGTAGTATATCTAGATAGATAATAGTGATAGGAAGTAATACAATAGAATAGCAATAGAATAGTAAAGATAAACTAGTAAAAATGAAGATATAGTTAAAATAGAACTTTTATAGGTAAAGGATGGGATATAAGTCTAAATATATTAAATAGTTATCTAATTAATATATTATTAAACTATAGAAGCTATTTTCCTTATAAAAAACCTACTAGCTAATCTTAATACTTAGGAATATTAATATTAAGAATAAGCTATTGATTTAATAATAATTAATAAGTTAGTTATTACTAAATCATAATTAAAAAGTCTTAGATATCTAGCTGGAGTTAATACTAGCAATTTCTTTTTATATATTAATTATACTTAAGGTTAATACTTGAATCTTTAGATAATCTATTTTTTCTACTACTTAATAAGTATAGATTGTTAGTTAGCTGTTAAACTTTCGTCAACTATCTGCCAACTGTCAAAACTTTCACATGCCTCCTACTACAATATATAGCAACAGCTTAGAATAAGCTAGCTATAATAAGTATGGTAGTATAAGATAAGGTTAGTAATCTTAAGTAGAATCTATTAATATATACTAAGTAAAGTAGTTCTATATAATGTGTAAAATTAGGTCTTAGTTTCTTTTTACCTATATAAACTTATACATTATATGAAAAAAGTATATTTTGTATTAAACTAGATTAACATATTTCTATAATATATTTCATACTTCTATTATATCTAATCTAGCTTCTAGATTTAATAGTAATAGTATATTAAAAGTAACAATTAATAACCTTATATTTAAAACTAGCTACTATATAAATATCATTATAATATTTAAAAAGAACTAATATTGATTTTCGTTACAAATATTATTTAGAATAAACTAGAGGGTGAACCTTCTAAATTAATTAATTTCTATATAAGCTTTAATACTTATAGTCTTATAAACCTTCAATTATACTACAAGATTATACTTAGTAACTCTAGAGTTAAATACTTAAAACTTACTATTAAAGTAATAATTTCCAAGATCTTTAGCTATTGAACAGGAAGTACATAATTTCTATCTATTTTATTTTTACTTTAAGTTTTAATCTCAAGATTTGAAGAAAGTATGAAAAGAATATAAGAACAGAATTGTCATATTATAAACTATAGGGTTTAATAATTATGTACCAATATTATAATTCTCTATAGAGAAAAGAGCTAGTAGCTTAATTCTTTTATATCTACTAGTAGAAATATTACTCTTTGAAGTATAACCTTTATCTTCTTATCCTACTAAGTATAGTAACTAGTCTATATTTCATCTCAAACTAGGCTTATTAAAATTATAGTAGTTAGTATACATACTTTATATCAACTCCTCTAATAAAAGAGAACTTATAGTTTCTTTTATAATCATATTGAAATTTATACTTTTATATCTTTATATCTCTATTATTTTAAATTACCTATAAATCGAAGATCTTAGAATATCTAATTACTACTTAATATAAGTATTCTAATTCAATAGTTATTATAATACTAATCTTTATCACTTTAATATTTACCGGAATAAATACTAATAGGCTTCAAAATAAAACTTTATATCATAGATATATAGATTATTCTATCGTGAAATACACTAATATATAAGCATTATATAAGTATAATAGACTTCATTTTACTTTTCTTAGTATATGGTTTCAATATATTAAATATAGCTGAAACATATAGAATATTTCTATAATTATAGATAATAAGTAGAATTATAAATAGCTTTTAATACATTTAGAATAATACTATTATAATAATTTAAAGCTTTTATTAACTAGTATTATACTAGTTTACTAATATGCGAATACTACTAGATTAATATTTGATTACTAATATTACTAGTTTAAAATAATAGCTTATAGCGTAGCTAGATAACTTTTATTTATATATCTATACATTACTTATTAATTATACTATTCGGAATAGTTTCATTTAAATTCAATTTATAAAGATAGTTTTGGTTTATTAGACTTTTGCGTGAATACTACTATATTTATTATATATCAATCTAATGATATATAGTCATATAGACTTCTAAAGAGACTCTATTTTTATTACAGAAGTATTAAAGTAAAAGAATAATTTATAATAAAAAACATTATTCTTGTTAATATTCTATTTCATTCTAGTTTCAAAATATATTGTAATAGTCTTGATCTTAGAATATTAATACTATTATTAACTATACCTAGTTAATAAGTATAGGCTATTATTATACGTAATTAGGGGGCAAAATATAGTATATACTCTATATAGCTAAATATAGCTAAGTATATTACGCGAAGCTTTATTTTAAGTAGTTTAAAGAGAGTAAAGTTTATAGAATAATCCTAGTATTTGAGGTTTAATTAGTATAAACTCTATTTCGCAGGTATATTACTCCTAATATACTCCTCTAGCTTTGAAAGCTTTACCTATAAACTAGCTTTCTTAGATTATACTAGTTAGACGTTTTATTTATATTTCATAAGAAGTTTTCTCTATAACTTTATTACTTTTATTAAATTTCTACTTTTAAACTGAAAGGCATAGTACTATTTATAAACTATTTAAGTATTTTCTATTGCTTGAAGATTATTTCTATTATCTCTAAGTTTTCTTTTACAATTTTATTTTTACTATAATTTAATATTTATAGATCCTAATTAGTAATTAGAAGTTTTATTATAGTTTTTAAAAGTCTTTAGCTTCATATAGACAACATTTAGCTCCTAGCTAGAACCTATACCCCAACCTACTTTATACTAACAGTTATAACTATAGTTACTTCAGGTTTTTAAATCGCGACATATTTAACCTTAGGTTAAACTTTTCCTACTATTAGCTAATAATAACCTCTTTAATAAGCAGACTTCAATATACATATTTTTTCGGATACCTAATAGACTACTTCTAAGATATATTTAAAATATTTAAAGTTATCTTTAAACATCCTACTTTTAGGTATTAGATTCTTCTTTATTACTTTACTTTCTTTTTTTTAACTCTACTAATTGTTTTATCCTCTAATAATATATTAAGGCTAAATATAGCTATAACTATTATAAAAAGGCTAGGGAGAATAATAAAATCGCTTTTATATAAAACTAGTTCCTTTAAACCTTTATAAAAATAGTTATAATTCTTATAGTTATTAATAATTTTTATAAAATCGATATTCATATTAAAATTATAGGGGTTAAGTATAATGATAAATAGTAG
Organism: Colletotrichum orbiculare MAFF 240422; assembly: GCA_000350065.2. Classification (NCBI taxonomy): domain Eukaryota; kingdom Fungi; phylum Ascomycota; class Sordariomycetes; order Glomerellales; family Glomerellaceae; genus Colletotrichum; species Colletotrichum orbiculare. The sequence goes on from AMCV02000003.1 coordinate 3,465,794, forward strand.
CTACAAGTAGTCTATTCTTATTATTATTATTATTAGTAGTATTATTATAAGTAAGAATACTATTACAAATAGTCATTAACTTATATTTTAAAGAATAGTCAGCTAGTCTATAGTAATCCATCGCTCTCTTTTATATCTATAGTTAGTATTATTAAAATATACTAGTAGTATTATTAATACTTAGCTAGTATAAGTTAATATTATAAGTACTACTATAGTAAGTTTAATACTTCGAAGCTATTACTAGTATATTAAACTATAACTTTCTAATTATTACAAAGTTTATACTAGTAAGTTTATATATATTATACGTAATTAGGGGGCAAAATCTAATATGTATTCTATATAACTAAATATAGCTATACGCGCTATATGAAGTTTTATTTTAAGTAGTTTAAATAAGGCGAAGCCTATAGAAATAGTATTAGTACTTAAGGTTTAGTTAGTATAAATTCTACCTCTTAAGCGTATTATTCTTAATATACCTTTCTAGCCTTAAGGGTTCTACATATAAGTTAGCTTTTTTAAATAGTACTAGTTAAACTTTCTATTTATATCTTATAAGAAACTCTTTCTATTATTCTATTACTTTTATTAAACTTTTATTCTTATAGTAAGAAGAATAATATTATTTATAAGTTATTTAGATATTTCTTATTAATTAGAAAGTACTTTTAATACCCCTAAGTTTTTTATTTAATCTTATTATTATTATAACTTAGGATCTATAGATCTTAACTAATTATTAAAAGTTTCGTCAAAATCTTTAAATATTAGGAGTTTTTCTTAAAGTTCTTCTTCTTATTATAACTTTAAGTAGTTTAACTAATTTATTATATTAATCTAAATAATAAAAATACTAAACTAGTAACTCTAGAGAAGTTTTATAAAGTTATTAATTATAAGGTTTCTTAAAAGTATATATTTAATCTTAAAATACTCCTATATAGCTTCTTAATATAATTAGTAATTATAAATATCTATATACTATAGCTTTATATATAGTTATACTATTTTAATAGTTATAAGATATATAGTTTACTAGTTATTATATTAGATTTAAATAGTAGGGCGAAGCTTATATATCTTACTTCTACTAAATATATTTATTATAAAGTCTACTTAGAATATAATAATAAAGCAGCTAGTAAAAATAGCCTCTTAAGTAGCTTAAAATAATACTAAAAGTTTTACTTTAGTTATTAAAATAATAATAGTATTTTATTTATTAGCTCGTTATATAATTAGGTTTTTAAAGAGATGTATAATATATACTTAAGAGTTTTTTTTAATTATTACTATTATTTGTAAAACTAGTATTTATAATAACTATAAAGCTATTAAATAGATCTCTAGCTTTATAGCTAAATTTAGAATAGAAATTCTTTATCTTCTTAAAATATTATATTATTTATTTAGCTTCTATATAATAGTTATCTAAAGAATTTTAGTTGAAATATAATAATTAGTTTGTTATATAAGTAATATTTAGTCTTATTATAATTATGGTATAATTAATAAAGCTAATATCTTATTAGTAATACTTATTTTCTATATAGGAGGCCTAATTATACTATAGTAGGAATTCTTCGGTTTTTAGAAAGGTTTTAAAATATTTAATGTGTTATATATGCTTTATAAGATACTTAAGGAGCTTTTTAATATATACTATTTATGAGAACTATAGCTATTATACTACTTAATCTCAAATAATTTTAATACTAAGAAACTACTATAAGTCTTTATTTCTCTTGAAATAATACTTCTATTAAAAGTCTACTAATAATATAAGTATTTTAAATATATCTTTTAAGGGGAATAAGAGTATATAGTTATTAATATAAAAAAAGAAGATAATATGCTTCTTAAGCTAGTAATATAGCTTTCCTATAGTAAGTTTAAAGTTAAAATACTTAAAACTAACTTTTAAATAGTATTATTATAAGAGGGGAGATTTCTATAAGCTATATAATATTTTATTAAAATAGTAGATCTTACTTAGTATTTAGTAATTTAGTAGTATTTCTATATAAATAACTTTATTAAGTATTATATATATAAAAGTGTTAACTATATTGTATTAAAATAGCTTAAAATTAAAATAATTAGTAATTATTATAAAAGTTCGAAATAATATACTTATTAGAATAGTTATATAAATCTTATAGTTATCTTATAGCTATTAATTTCTATAGATAACTAGTTAAGTTTTAATTTTTAAGAAGTATTTATACTTATTAAGTTTATAAGTATAAACCTAGTAGTACTTTAAAATTTTTAAACTTCTTATAAAAACTTTACTAATTTTACTCTAAAAATATAATTTAATATAATTCTTAAGATAAACTTATTTAGCTATTATTATAACTTTAGTATATAAATAAGTAAGTACTACTAAGTGAGATATAAATAATAATAATAGTCTTTACTATAAGACTCTTAGAGTAAAAGCTTTTACTCCCCTATATTTTAAGTATTTTCTAATATTTAATTTACTTTATAACTAAAATTTATTATTAGAAATTATACTATTTATATCTTAGAATCCTTAAGAGGGTTAAACCCCTAAGACTCCTTTTAGTTAACTATTTATATTATTCTATAGCTATAAGTAGGAGTATTTTAAAATATTTTAAAATAATTAAAAGGTGTTAGCTAAAAAAGTAGTTTTAAATAAAGATCTCTTAGTAACTCTAGTATAGTATTTTATCTATTTTTTATATTTAATTCTTTCTAAAAGTATTTAAGCTTTTTATTTCCGTATAGTTTTATCTATATAAATAAGATTATAGAAGAATATAATAGGTAATTCTAGAGGGATTATTAATACGAACTTTATGGTTTTAAATAGTGTTTTATAAAGCTTTAGGGTAGCTATTATATAGACATAAAACTTCAAACTATTATAGCTACTTCTTATTTTAATATGATCTATTTTATTAAGCTTTTTACTAAAACTTAAATAAGTAATTAAGCTAATTTCAAGTAGCTCTACTATAGTTATTTATTCTTATAACTAGTAAGAAACTTTATTAGAATTAAACTATTTGAAGTTACCTTATAGAAAAACTAAATCCCTATTAAAAAAAAGGTTTTATAAAAAGAGATATTATAAGTTATTATAACCTTATTTTAAACTAAGTTCTATACTTAATATTAATTAATTAAAATATAGCTAACTAAAAAGCTAATGAAAATATACTTTTTAAAGTATACTAAATAGTTATATTTAAGTTTTATATCTATAGTAAGAATAAAGTATTTATAACTATAAATATAAAAGTAAATTAAGTCTAACCTTATAGTATTATCCCTTTAAGTAGTTTTATAAAGTTTTTAATATAGTATTTACTAATTTAAAAAGTATATTAGTATTTAGTTATAAAGAAATACTATTACTTATAGGGTTTCAAGCTAGAGTTTATAAAACAGTTTACTCCTATACCTTATAGCTTTTATATATACCTTAATAACTACTTTAATATACTTAGTATTTCTATTTTAGCCCTAAGTATATAGAATAGATAGTTTAAAATATATATTTTAAGAGGTTAGATTATATTTACGACTCTTATACTAAGAAACCTTATTATTATACTTAAAAACCTTAATATTAATACTATACTAATACTTAAGGAATATAATAAAACTCTTAAATACTTTTATAATAATAGTTTTAATATAGTTAATAAAATAGAAATCCTAGGAGTAATTAGTAGCTCTATCTATAAATATTAGAACTAAAGTATAACTACTATAGTTTTAGTAATAAAGGTAGAAATTACAAATAATATATTCCCTAGGGGTAGTATATAAGGTATTCTTATACTTTATATAGTAGATCTTTTATTTTACCTTACTAATACTATAAACCTTATATACTTTCTAAATAAGTTAGTACTTATTATACTTTAAGTAGCTATTAGTAATATAAATACCTTATATAGTTAAGATGAAATAGTTAAGAAGCTTTCTACTAGGATACCCTAGCTACTAATACTAGAGCTATTTATTACTTTTCAGGAATCTTTAAATAGTATCTATAGTATACTGCTAGTAGTAGTGATATCTAGGAGAAAGCTTATACTATACTAATTATACTACTAATATAGTTAATTTCTTATAAGATATATAGTATTTAAAAACTTACTAATTATATTGAATATTAATAGCTATAATTTTAGAATAATTACTCTTCTATAGTTAAAATAAGTAGTTTAGCTTAGTATCCTATTAGTAGCCTTATTTTTATAACTACTAAAAAAAGACGAGGTTTATAATTAAAGCGGTATAAAAAATAATATTATATAGGTATAACTTAACCTTTTTACTTTTACTTATTATAATAAATATCTCGGCGTCTCTATAACTCTTAATAAGTATAGGTTTTATATTATATTAAATATAATTTCTTATAAAAGCCTCTCAAAAAGTTATAAAATACTCTATATCTTAAAAAATATAAATTAAAGTGTTTAAATTAAAGATAAAAAAGTCTTAAAAAGGGTATTACTAAGGTCCCTCTTTGTAACGCGTTTACTATATAATATCATAGCTACTTTAGCTAGAAAGCTAGCTATATAATTACTATTACTTAAAGGTCTAAACCCTCCTCAAGAGGTCTAAATCTAAGGCTAGTAACTATTTAATCTTCTTTTTAATTAAAACGTTTAATATTTAGTTTTTATAAGCTAACTAAAAGTATATATAGTAATAATATGCTAAAATATAGTTTAGCTTATATTTTAGAAAGTATAAAAGTTTATTTAAGCTTTAGAAATATCTCTTATTATTTTAAGAGTTTAAAGTAGTAGTTAGAGCTTCTACTATAGTATTAAAAGTACTATAGCTAATCTTACTATATAAGAAAGCCTTAAAGAGATACTAGATTACCTCTATAATAATTAAAATAACTTTATCTAGAAATATAAAATCTAAATAGCTTTGAATTATAAATATATAGCTTTATATATAAAACTTAATTAGTAAGAAAGTTAATAAAATTATAAGGTTATAAACCTTAAGTATTCTAATAATAGAAAGAATATAATTAACTATTTAAATTTTATATATAGTATTTTACTATTTCTAAAACTATATTTTAGTTATTACTTTTATAGTTAGGTACTTAAATCTAGAAGACTAAAGTATCTTATAATATACTAAAGTAGTATTTTAGAAATATAAGTTATTTATAATACTAAAGTAATTATAAAAATTAGTAACCTATACTACTATATCCTCTTCTATATAGTAGTACTAGTACTAGAATACTTTACTTATATACTAGAAGATCTAAGTTATTATATAGGCTTAATTTAACTACTTATATTAGTACTCTTAAGCTTTTAAAATATAGAAGCTATAGAAAGCTATATAGACTTTTAGACCTTTCTCTATAAAGTTTATAATATCCCTTATGTAAAATGTTTTAGTAGTATTTATAAGGAGTTATTAATTTTCTTTATAACCCGCCCCTATAGGAATAAAGTTTTTAAGAATACTTAATTTAGGCGTTTTAATAGCTTATTAGTACTTTCTAGCTTTTAGAAAGTTACTTAAGAATACCTTTTAAAAAGGTTTTAAAAAGAGGTTTTAGTAAGTAGTTATTTTAAAGTTAAAGTAGTCCTATAAGTTATAAACCTTAACTTCTACCTAAAAGGTATTATATTAGGTTAGCTATTAATTAGCTCCCTTAAAGACTAAAAAAAAAGTATTTTTAATAGATATCTTAATATTTAAGATATATTAAATCATTATAATATGTATATTTAGCCTAGTAGCTCTTTAGTATTATAAGACTCTTAATTATTATATATAATTAGGAAGTAAAATCTAATATATATTCTATATAACTAAATGTAGCTATATATACTGTATAAGGCTTTGTTTCAAGCGGTTTAAATAAGGCGAGGCCTATAGAGATAGCGCTAGTACCTAAGGTTTAGCTAGTACAAACTCTACCTCTTAAGCGCGTTATTCCTAATAATATACCTAGTTATTATTCTATTACCTATTAGTTTCTATATATATATAGCTTCTAAATTAGACCTAGGTTTAAACTAGTAGTTATACTACTAAGTCTTTTTAATTATATTTACTTATAGAAATATATATAAGCTATAGTATATAACTAGGTATTTTCCTATTTAAGAGACTATTTAGTAGGCGTTATTTAAAGCTACCCATTAGGCGGGGGAGCTGAATATATAAAATTCTATTATAGTTTTTAAATACTAGAAATCTCTCCTAAAATTCCTCTTCTCACTAAAATTTTAAATAGTTTAAATAGTTTATTATATTAATCTAAATAATATCATACTAAACTAATCATTCTAAAGAAACCTCATCAAACTATTAAGTATAAAGTTTCTTAACAATATATATTTAATCTTAAAATACCTCTATTAAGCTTTTTATTATAATTCGTAACTATAAATATCTATATATTATAATTTCATATACAATTATACCATTTTAGTAATTATAAGGTATAATATATATTAGTTATTATATTAGATTTCAATAGTAAGGTAAAGCTTATATATTTTACTTCTACTAAATATATTTATTATAAAGTCTACTTAGAATATAGTAATAGAATAACTAGTAAAAATAGCCTTCTAAGTAATTAAGAATAATACTGAAAGTTCTATTTTAGATATTAAAATAGTAATAATATTATACTTCTCAGTTTACTATACTATTAAACGTCTAAAGAGATATATTATACATATCTAAAACCTTTTTTAATTATTACTATTATTTATAAACCTAGTATTTGTGATAATTATAAAGCTATTAAATAGACTACTAGTGTTATAACTAAACTTAAAATAGAAACTCTTTATCTTATTTAGTTACTTTTACTTTATACCTAGAATAGTCTCTAAGCTCTTCATTCTATATATAGATTTAACTATAAACTTTACTTAATAATAGTATTTGTACTAATACTAGCTTATAACTAGTTAAAATAGTAATAAGATTACTTATTATTATAGATAATTATACCCCTAGTTCTAATATTTAATCCTAAAGTAATAGAAGAATTTATAGTAATAATTAAAGAAAGCCTTTTTAAGGCTAAGGCTTAATATATATAGCTAAAGATTACTACTAAGGTTATAGAATTAAGAATTTCTTTAAACTTCTTGAAGATAGAATAAAATAAAACACTAAGAACTAAGTATTCTATAATTTATTATTTTTCTATATCTTTTATAATAAAATTAAAATTTCATTAAAATCTATATAGCTATTTATAAGAAGAGAAGTATAAGATAAATATAGTCATATTTACTTATCATCCCTATAATTAAAACTGTTAGTTTATCAAATTAAGCTTTAATAAAATTATCCTAAAAGCTATAATTAATAGGCAGCTTATAGATATTAAAAAAATAATTATCTAACTATCCTATAAGCTATTATATTAAGCCAAAAGTTTCAGAGACTAGGTATCGATTAAATAATACCCTAATATCGATATACCACTATAACACTAGTCACTAGATATCTCTTTTTATCTTATTAAAATATTATATTATTTATTTAGTTTCTATATAGTAGTTATTTAAGAAGTTCAAATTAAAATATAATAATTAGCTTACTATATTAAGAATAGCTACTTCTATTATGACTATAATATCAATAATAAAACTAATATTTTATTAATAATACTTAATTTTCTATATAAGAAGTTTAATTATACTATAATAAGAACTCTCCAGTTTTCAGAAGGGCTTTAAAATATTTAATATATTATATCTATTTCGTAAATTACTAAGAAGACTTCTTAATGTATACTACTTATAAAAATTATAATTATTATAATTTTGTTTCTTAAAGAATCTTAATACTAAGAGACTACTATAAATCTTCATTTCTCTTAAAATAATATTTATATTAAAAGTCTACTAATACAATAAGAACTTTAGAAGTATTTGTTAAAAAAGAAAGTATATAATTATTAATATAAAGAAAAAAGATAATATATTCCTTAAGTCAATACTATAGTTTTCTTATAGTGAATTTAAAGTTAAAGTATTTAAAGTCTACTTCTAAGTAGTATTACTACAAAAGAAGAAGCTTTCAAAAACTATATAGTATTTTATTAAAATAATAGATCTTATCTAGTATTCAGTAGCCTAATAGTATTTCTATATAAATAATCTTATTAAGTACTGTATATATAAAAATACTAATCATATTATATTAGAATAACTTAAGATTAAAGCAATTAGTAATTATTATAAAGATTAAAAGTAATATACCTATCAGAATAACTATATAAGTTTCGTAATTATCTTATAATTATTCATTTCTATAGATAACTAGTTGAATCTTCAATTCTAAGAAGTATTTATACTTATTAAATTCATTAGTATAAATTTAGTAATACTTCAAAACCTTTAAACTCCTTATAAAAACTTTAATAATTCTATTCTAAGAATGCGATCTCATATAGCTTTTAAGATAAGCCTATTTAATCATTATTATAGTTTATATATATAGATAAATAAGTACTATTGAGTAAGATATAAATAAGAGCAATAGTTCTTATTATAAGATTCTTAGAATAAAACTATCTATTCTTCTATATTTTGAATATTCTCCAATATTCAATTTACTTTATAACTAAAGTTTATTATTAGAACTTATAATATTTATATTCTAGAATCTTTAAAAAAGTTAAACTTATAGGACTTCTTCTAGTTAACTATTTATACTATTCTATAGTTATAAGTAAAAATACTTCAAAATATCTCAAAGTAACTAAAAAGTACTAGTTTAAAAATAGGTTTAAATAAGGATCTCCTAGTTATTATAAAATAATGTTCTTATTTACTCTTTATATTGAACGTTTTCTAAAAATACTCGAATTCTTCACTTTTTTATAATCTTATCTATATAAATAAAATTATAAAAGAATATAGTAGATAGGTCTAGGGAAATTATTAATTTTAAAATTTATAGTTTTAAATAGTACTTTATAAAGCTTAGGAATAGCTATTACATAAATATAAAACCTCGAAGTATTATAGCTACCTCCTATTTAAGTATAAACTACTTCATTAATATTTATATTCAAATTAAAATAAATAGTTAAACTAACTTTCAAAAGCTCTATTATAATTATTTACTTTTATAACTAATTAGAAACTTTAGTAAAATTGAACTATTAAAGGTTATTTTATAGAAAAGCTCAATCTTTATTGAAAAACAGTTTTATTGAAAGAGAAAGTATGAATTATTATGATTCTTTTCAAAGTAAGTTTTATACTTAATATTATTTAGTTAGAGTGTAACCGACTATAGAACTAATGAAAGTATATTTCTTAAAATATATATTTGCTAGTTATACTTAATATCTAAAATAAGAAGAAAGAATTTATAATTATAAGTATAGAAATAAACCAAATCTAGATTTGTAATATTATCTCTTTAAGTAGTTTGATAAACCTCTTATATAGTATTTACTATCTTAAAAGGTATATTAGTATCTAGTTACAAAGAAATCATACTATTTATGAAGTTTTAAGCTAATATTGATAAAGTGGTTTATTCCTATATTTTATAACACTTATATATACTTTAATAACCATCTTAATATATTTAGTATTTCTATTTTAGCTTTAGGTATATAGCAAAGATAACTTAAAGTATATATGTTTTAGAAGTTAAATTATATTTCAAATCTTTTTCCTGAGAAACTTTATTATTATTTAGTTACCTTTACTCTATACTTAGAATAGTATTTAAGCTTTTCACTTTATATATAGATTTAACTATAAACTTTACTTAATAATAGTATTTATATCAATACTAGCTTATAACTAGTTAAAATACTAATAAGATCGCCTATTATTATAGATAATTACATTCCTAGTTTTAATATTTAGCCTTATAGTACTAGAAGACTTAATAGTAATAATTTATATAAAGAAAGCTTTATTAAAACCAAGGCTTAATATATATAGCTAAGATTAACTACTAAGCTTTTAAAATTAAGAATATTTTTAAACTTCTTAAAAATAGAATAAGTTAGAATACCAAGAACTAGGTATTTTATAATTTATTATTCTTTTATAACTATACTTTTATAATAGAATTAGAATCTCTTTGAAATCTGTATAACTACCTGTGAAAGGATAACTATAAAATCAGTATAGAAATATCCAGTCATAACTATTATAATTAAAGGTATTAGTATATAAGATTAAACTTTAATAAAATTATCCTAAAATATAATTAATAAATAACCTATAGATATTTAAAAAGTGATTATTTAGTTATCTTATAAACTACTGTATTAAGCTAAAGTATTAAGAGACTAAGTATTAATTAAATCATACTTTAATATTAATATATTACTATAATATTCGTTACTAGAGACTTTGGAATATTAAAATCATATCATTATAAGAGTTTTAAAAATCATTAAGTTATATTAGAAGTATTTATATCTATATAGATAATAATTATATATTAGTTATATCTAATAATCAAACTATTTACTAATATGAGTAGGCTAAGTCCTATTATATCTATATGAAAATTATAAATTAACTCGTATTCATAATAGAGAACATTTATATTAAAAGTATAAAATCTTATTTTAAAAATAAATAAAATTGAATCTAGAGGATATTGAAATTATAAATATTAAGGTTATAATAAACATTTGAATAGAGTACCTATAGTTGGTAGTAATTAAATATCTCGAGATATTTGAATTATATATTAATATCTATAAAGGCATAAGGGTATAAAGGTTTAGAAGTATAAAACTATTATAGAAGAAATTATTAGTTACTTATTATTCAAAAAGTTAATATAGGGTAAGTATACTAGTTGTAGTTATAAGAAGTTTAGCTCCATATTAACTATCGGCTATAAGAATAAATAGATAGGTAGGTAAATCAACAGTTCAGTTATTACTATAGATAACTATGGAATTAGGAGAAATATAATATAATAAAAGTAGTTTTCTCAATATGAGAACTTGTTTAGAATACTTGTAATAATAATAGTTAAGTAGAAAGAGAAATAGTAATTCAATTAATAGTATAATTAACTGTTTTTAACTATTATTCATAGAAACTTTAAGGTTTTTATATAGAGGGTTTACTTTAGAGTTCTAGCTATACTACTAGAGTTCCAACTATATAACTAGAATTCTAGTTATAGCTATAGTGTATAGGCTACTTACTATAGTTATAATATATGGAGTATTATAACTATAGTATATATACTTTAGTATGTCATATAAACTACTATAAGTATAATATATAATATGTTATAATTATAATATATAGGTAAAAGTATAGTATATACTATAGCTTAGCTATAATGTATTAGCTACTATAGCTACAGTATATAAGGCACTATAACTATAAGAAATATAGCTTGAACTACTTCTAGTATTTTATAAGCAAATAAGCCTCTATATATTTACCTTATATGCTTAAGAACTACTAGGAGTAAAAAGTAAGATAGGTATATATTTATAGAGCGATGTTTATATAATTTAGTCATATAGAAATATGATAAACCTTCTTGTTATTTCTATTAGAATAATAGAAATAGAAGTTTCTTATATATTAGAATAAATCTAATATCCCTCTATACAATATACTTCACTTATGTATAATATACTGATATAAAACCTTATAGCATTTAATAAAAAGTAAAAAAAGAAAGATTATATAAAGTTATAAAACCTAAAACTTGAATAAAATAAAGTAAAAAGACTTTTAAGATATCCTTTCTTGAAATCTAGATAAAATCTACTTAAGTTCTACTAAGTTTAAGAAATTAATTAAAATATTAACTATATTATCTTCTATATTTAGATACTATGAAAAGATATTTTTATTTCTAATAGAATCTCTTATAAAGTAGTACCTTATATTTATATATTTTACTTCTTTATGGAATTCAGGATTTTCAGCTAACTCTTTTACTATTAAAATATTTATAAACATATTTAGCTTTTCAATTTTAGATCATTCTAATTTCAAACTTATATACCTATGGTTTTAATATGAGTAAGTGGCTTTTATAAATATTTAATAAATCTATATATTTAGCTTTATAAGTAATAAAGCTTCTTTTTCTTATTCTATAATAGAATAACTTATAATATTACTATTCCTTCCTAAATAGAAAATATAAACAGCAGTAGATCTTCTATTATTTAGATTTCTCATCTAATCTGAATCAGTATGTCTAATAATATTTTCAATAAAACATATATCTCTATAATGATAAGGAGATCTATCTTCCTTTTTATTATTTAAATAACCCTATATATAGTTAAAAACTACAAAATAGTTTTTATCCAAATTATAAGTAAATTGAGAACAAGCTATTACTTTAAAAGTAATATTAAGTTCAATTTTTAAAGCTAAATATAATAAAGTATCTATTTCTTACTGAAATCTCAAAATATTGTATTTTAAAGCTTATTCTTTATTTTAAGTAACTCAAAGTTATTATTTATAGGAATTCTAAATTTATAAATAGTTCTTTCCTATATTGTCTAATAATTTCCTCAGTATATTTATTTTGATTAATTATGATTATTCTTCCTTTTAGTTCAAAGATAAACTATAACTTAGAAAAATACAAAGTTCTCCTTGATTCTAAACTTTTGGTTTCTATTTTAAAGAATTATATATATAATTGGCTGACTTTTAATTATTAATGATTAGTAGAATATTGTCTATATAATAAGTTAAAATAGCTACATAAAGCTTTTTATTCAAAATAAAACCCGCTTTATTATAAGGAGAAATAATAAATCCTGTTAAATAAAAAGTATCCTTTAAATAATTATACTAAAGTTAAGAATTCTATTTTAAACTATATGATACTTTATTTAATAAAAAGATGAAAGTACAGTCTTTATTACGTTTATGAATATTTGAATTGATCTTCAAATTGAATTCTAAAGATTCCTTTATTATATTAAAATAAAATCAATTTAGTAGATAAATATATATAGGTTTATTCATATTAATATGAATAAATACTATAGTAATATTATATTATATTAAGATCCATGCTAAAAAAGCTGAAAGAAATATTATATATCTCTAACTTTTATGCCTATAAGTAGTACTAAAAGCTTCTAAATAATTAATATTTAAATATTAATTATAGCCCTAAGCTACCTATCCAGTTTTATATATAGTTTCTTTAGTTTTGACTTCTATTTTCTACTTATAAATCTATCTACTACTTAGAATATTAATATCTTTAATATTAATAGTAAATAGAAGTATTACTTTCTAACTGTTTATAGATTTTATTTATTCTATTTCTTTTGTTATAACTAAAATCTAATTTCTATATTTAGAAGATTTTAATACTCAAATAAAAAAAGTAGCTTCTTCTATTTCATTTACTAATATATATAAGAAGCTTAATTATCTTTATTGGTATATCTATATAATATTATATAACTATCTAAACTAGGATAGTCTGAAATAATTAAAAAGCGCTTTCTTTATAGGTTTGATAGGTTTCTTTAGTTTTGTCTGATATAATAGGTAAATTAATATATAGATTGGATTTTCCCTAAATATTATGATTATTTTCTATACTTAATTTGAATATTTTATTAGTTTTAATTATTTTAATATTTACATTTCCTTCTAGAAGTATCCTAGTTATTTCCTCAACTTTAGTAGTAGGATGTATTAAAGAGTTATTATTATGTGATGAAATCGATATAGCTATATAGGCTACGAAATTAAGCCTCTGGCTATACTTTAAAGTGATGTTTTAAGGGTTTAAATATCTCATATATACCGCATTTTAATCGTAACAATACAAGCTATTTTGCCTCTTCATTTACCATCCATATAGTACCTAGAGGCCCCTTCAAGTGGCTTCTTCGATTTCTCATAGTTATAAGCCTAGTTTAGCCCTATGTTTATTATTTTTGAATATTTAAGCCCCTTACTCTACTAAAATCAAATAGTTTATAATAACTTTAATAACCCTTTTTTATTAAGTTCAAGTATTAATATATATAAGACCTTCTTTTCAATCCTTTTAATATATATATAATACTACTTATCTCGAGTTATCTTTATATATTACTTCAAGTATATATATAATACTACCTCTCTCGAGGTACCCCTATATATCTCTTTTAATATTAAAAATTATTAACTTCTTAAGGATATTCTTATAATATCCTTACTATACTATTCAGCCAGTTATTTTTCCTCTCTTTTTTAATTTTGCTTTATTTTTGAACTTTCTACCTCTCCTAATTATATATAGATTAGTTATCATTTAAAATAGTATTCCTTCAACTATAATAAACTTAACCTATAGTAGTCGAAAATCTGAATATTATTCTTTAGATATACTTATATTATTTAATATATCTAAAAGGATAGAGAAAACCTAAAAGCTTATATAAAATACCTTAGTTTAACTAAGTTATAAAATAAAGTCAATATTTCAAATAATATTATTCAGATTATACGCCTAAAGTAGTAGAAATCTGACCTTAAAGGAAACTAATCTTAATAACTTAAAAAAAGTTAAAAGTCTAACCCTTTATGATAGCTTTAATAATAACTAGTTAATACCTTAATAACTAATTACTATTTAAATATATACCTTCTAGATTGTTATAAGAATAAGTTTTATATATGAAAAAGATATAAGCTATTTAATAGCTAGGCTTTAATCCTCACCAAGCCTTAGCTCCTATTAAGATTAAATAATATTTAGAATAATACCCTTATATTACTAATAGGATAAAATATATGAAGTATAAGAGTTATAATAAATGGGAGGTATTCTAAAAAAGAAAGTAAATCTCACAATCTCATTTAACTTAATAGCTATATTCTATATAGTATATTTCTAATAAATATACTCTTAAGCCTACTATTTATTAATCTTAAGTAGTTATATATTCCTGAAGTAAAAAAAGAAGGTAATAATACTAAAAATACTAGAGATACTTAAAAGTCATGTTTAGAATCCCTCTATTTTTTAGATTATTAAAAACGATAAGAGAAACTATTTTTGAATAGTAGAAGTTATTTAGAATTATTACTTTTATTAGATAATTATAAACTTAAGAACCTTATTATTTTCACTTTATAACTTAAGAACCCTATTACTCTTACCTAAGAACAGTTATTTAAATACTTTGAATATTTTTAAATATTTGTTTTATATTTAGAAATAACTGGGAATAGCTTCTTCTAACTATTAATTATATCTAACGCCTAGGGAGCTATATAATAGAATAGATATAACTATATGAACTATAAAATTAAGCCTTAGAATATATTTTAAAGTAATATTTCAAGAGTTTAAATACCTTATATATATTATATTTCAATATTAATAATATAAGCTATCTTACTTCTTTGTATATCTTCTATATAGTACCTAGAGGCCCTATTAGATAGCCTCCTTAATTTCTTACATATTATTATTATTATAACCTATAAGTTATATTATACTATAAGGCATATAGTAATTATATATATTGCTATATATATACTAGTATACCTTCTATATCCTACTAGTAATAAGTACTAGATACCTAGTACTAGCTATAACTAATTATATAGTAATTAGTAAGTAATTACTATATTATAAATCTAGAGCTTTATATAGTACCTTATACTATATAATATAAGAATAATAAAAATAAATAACTAGAATACTACTTAGTACTTATATAATAAGATTATATATCATATATATTACCCTTTAGATAAACTAATACTAATTAATAGTTAACCTTTCTATTATATTATTATATTATAAATTAGTAAAACCTATTATAATAAAAGAAGTAATTATAAAAACTCTATTATTAAAATCTATATAAGATAAAAGATCATAAGATTTATTACTTAGATACTTTAGACTCTCTTTATTTTAAGACTTTATTAGGAGCTTCTAAATTATATACTAACCCTTTATAGATAGCTATTATTATAATACTAATAATTATACTTGATTTAGTTTTAAAATAAGATACTCCCTAATAACTACTATTAGAAAGCTAATAACTATTCTTATTCTTTACTTATAAAAATATATTTAGTAAATATAATAACCTTCTTCAAACTATTATTAGAGTTTTAATACTAGAGATTTATAATATCTCTAATTTTAACTTCTTAAGAAACCTATATAGCTTTTTAAAAACTCTTCTAATACCCCCCTACTTTTATAATAATATTTAAATTAACCCTTATAAATAAGATACTTATTCTAACTACTCCTATACTTATAATAATAATACTTTTAAGTATCCCTATCCCTATAAAACTCTATTAATATTTTAATCTCATATTTATTAACTAAATCCCCAATTTTAACTATAAGAATATTATAAATAAAGACTCTATAAAAATCTCTATTTATATAGTATACTAAATAGCCTTCTATATATATATATAAAACTCTATAGCTTAAAACTCTTTTAAATATTTAAAAATAACTTTAAGGATTAACTTCTAATAACTTAATAACTTATAAATGTCTCTATACTATACTATTCTAAGAATTACCTCATAATATATAGTATTAAAATTAATATATATAGTAATCAAATCTTTATAATATTATACTAACTATCTTAATAATAAGAATTTACCTTATAGATTTAAGAAGAATTTTAAGAAATTTTAAAGTACTATATTAGCCTTAAGACTAACTTTAAAAAATACTTTAAATACATTAACAACTTAATACTAGAAGAATTAAACTTGACCTAACCTTTTTATAATATTTAATTTAAAATTAAATATATAATATTAATAATACCTTTATAATAAGAGATTAAGAAGGAATACTTCTAGCTAACTTAACTAGCCTATATATTTATAATATAAAATAAGAGACTTCTATTATAATAGTTAGCCTTACTAACCCTATATTTAACTATTTTAAGATTTCCTTAATACTAAGAAGGATATTATAAATATACCTCATACCTTACTTCTATTACCCCTTTTAATAATACTTCAACTAAATATACTATAGACCTTATAAAACTATATAATAAAACTATAAAATAGAATAGAAATTTATATAATATATTTAAAATTAAGATTTATATCTTTTATAATTATTATTTTAAACTTAGTATTCTATATTATATATAAGCTAGTATATTCTTAATTATATTAAAGACTTAGACTTTTAAGTATTATTTTAAATACTTAAGTAACCCCAACTTCAACTTATAGTTTAAATAGATAACTCGCTATATTAAAAACTATTTAAAAAATAATAAATATTAGTAGCTATACTTCTCTAACTAATAAAATACTACTTTTTAAAATATTATAATTAAGAACCCTAAGAAGAATAAAAAAGAAACCTTTAAGACCTTTATATTTAAGCTTATTTATATCTAGAAAGCCTTCTTACTAAATTTCTATATAGATATAATACTTTACTTCTAACTTATAAATATATATTATAATATATCTAAATACTAATTAGTCTTCTTTAGCTTTATAATAATATCCTAAAATCTCTATAACTAATTAAAATTAAATATAAGTAATACTATATTAGTTTAAAAGTTATAATATATTTAGAATAATAGAAATAATAATTAAAAAGAAGTTAGTAATTAATTTTAAGTTAACTATATATATAATTCCTCTTAAGAATACTTTTAGAATACTATA
>AMCV02000003.1:3490670-3523437 GCA_000350065.2 Colletotrichum orbiculare MAFF 240422
CTATTTGAAAGGAGTAGTAGTCTTATTTTTAAAATTATATTATATTTAATATTGTATGATAGTATTATTAGACTTATAATTTTAAGAGAAGTTTTTAAGTTTATTATTAAAACTATTAATACCTTTATAATCTATAAGGAAAGTGTAGTATATTATTATAGAATATATTTTAAAGTTAATATTTAACTTATACTAATTAAATAAGATATATTTCTCTTTAAAAGTATACTTTATAAACTAGTAACTTACTTTACTAAATATATAATACTTCTTATTTAAATAGCTATATATAGCTAGATAGAAAGGATAAACACTATTTAGAATAAATAGTTATAAGTTTTATAAAACTATATATATAGAATATTAAATATTATATAATATCATATTTTAAAAATACTCTTAAGAAGAGTTATATATATAGTTAACTTAAAATTAATTATTAACTTACTTCTAGTTATTATCTCTATTATTCTAAATATATTACAACTTTTAGAGTATTATAGTATTACTTATAGCTAATCTTAACTAATTATAAAAACTCTAGGAAGTTACTATAAGGCTAAAGAAAGCTAACTAGTACTTAAATATACTATAATATATATTTATAAGCTAGAAGTAGAATACTATATCTATATCGAAATTTAGTAAGAAGACTTTCTAAATATATATAAGTTTTAATATAAAGGCTTTAAAAGCTTCTTTTTTATTCTTCTTAGGATTCTTAGTTATAATACTTTAAAATATAGTATTTTACTAATTAAAGAAATATAACTATTAATATTTATTATTTTCAAAGTAGTTTTTAATATAGTAAATTATCTATTCAAACTATAAGTTAAAGTTAGGATTACCTAAATATTTAAGATAATACTTAAAAGCCTGATTTTTTAATATAATTAAGAATATACTAGCCTATATATAATATAAAATATTAAACTTAAAGTAGTAATTATAAAAGATATAGATTTTCATCTTAAATATATTATATAAATTTCTACTATACTTTATATTCTTATTATATAGCTTTATAAAGTCTATAGTATATTTGACTAAAGTATTATTAAAAGGAGTAGTAGAAGTAGTATATATAAGATATTTAAGTTACTTTAGTAGCTATAAGTTATTATACCTATAGTTTACTTCTTATATATAGGGAGGTTTTATACTAAAAAGGCTATATATTAATAAGGTTATAAAAAGAAGTAGGAAGTATAGTATTAATACTAAAAGTAAGAAAACTAACTAGCTATATTATTACTATCCCTATTCTATTCTTTATAAAAAAACTAAAATAGGTTTAATCTATTAAACCTTAAGTTTAGCTTTATAGAGAAGTATTATAATTTCCTACTCTTCTTTTATAAAGTCCTTAAGCTACTTTAGGAACTTCTTAAGATTTTACTTAAAAGTATTATAATATCTACTAATATTAGTAATCTCTTTAGATATCTAAAAGGTAAATAAGTTTTATTAAGTAATTTAGTATAAAATACTAAAGATTTAGTTACTATTTATATTAATTTTCATCCTATAGAAGAAGAGATAGTTTTAAGTATATTAAGTAATTTGAATAGTTATAAATTACTAAGTTATAAGAAATTAGTCTTTAAAATTATTCTTAAATATCTAAAAGAATTCATAGCTATATAGTTTTAAATAGTTATAAAGTATTATTTAGTATATTAAATAAATTAAAATTATAAAAGTATTTCTATCTATAATATTCTTATAATTAATATCCTTAATCTATCTAAATAGTATAAGATCTAAATATTAATAGATTTTTATAAGTATAGGGATACTACTTAGTATTACTATAATAGTTAAAAGGATATTTAAAGTAAATATTTCCCTAGGGGTTAGTAATTTAGATATTATTATAAAAGTAAAAAGGGTATTAGAAAAACTTTTAAAAAGCTATATAAGTCTCTTAAGAAGTTAAGGTTAGAAATACTATAAGTCTCTAGTATTATAAAAGTCTAATAAGGTTTAATAAAATTTATTATATTTATTAAATATATTCTTATTAGTTACGCTATACCGTAAGGCATATAGTAACTGTACGTATTACTATATACATAGCAGTATACCTTCTACGCCCTACTAGCGACGGGTACTAGGCACCTAATACTAACTATAACTAAGCGCGTAGTAATTAGTAAGTAATTACTATATTATAGATCTAGAACCTTATATAGTATTTCATACTACGTAATATAGGAATAATAATAATAAATAATTAGAATACTACTTTGTATCTATATAGCAAGATTATATATAGTATATATTACCCTCTAGATAAATTAATACTAATTAGTAGTTAACTTTTCTATTATACTATTATACTATAAATTAGTAAGGCTTATTATAATAGAAGAAGTAATTATAAAAACTTTATATCTAAAATCTATATAAGATAAAAAATTATAAGATGTATTATTTAGACACTTTAAACCTTCCTTACTTTAAGATCTCACTAAGAACTTCTAAATTATATACTAACTCTTTATAAATAGTTATTATTATAATATTAATAATTATACTTAATTTAGTTTTAAAATGAAATACTCCCTAATAACTACTATTAAGAAGCTAATAACTACTTTTAGTTTTTATTTATAAGAATATATTTAGTAAATATAATAACCTTTTTTAAGTTATTACTAGAGTTTTAATACTAGAGATTTATAATGTCTCTAGTTTTAACTACTTAAGAAACTTATATAGCTTCTTAAAAACTCTTCTAATAACCCCCTATTTTTATAATAATATCTAAATTAACTTTTATAAATAAGATATTTACCCTAAATATTCCTATATTTATAATAATAGTACTTTTAGATATCTCTATCCCTATAAAACTCTACTAATATTTTAATCTAATACCTTTTAGCTAAATCCCTAATTTTAATTATATAAAAATTATTAATAAGGATTTTAGAAAAATTTCTACCTATATAGTATACTAAGTAGCTTTATATATATATATAGAATTCTATAGCTTAGAATTCTTCTAGATATTTAAAAGTAACTTTAAGGATTAGTTTCTAACAATATAGTAACTTATTAATATTCCTATATTATATTATTTTAAAGATTACCTTATAGTATAAAGTATTAAAATTAATATAGATAGTAATTAGATCTTTATAGTATTATACTAACTATTTTAATAATAAGAGTTTAACCTATAGACTTATAAAGAATTTTAAGAGGTTTTAAAATATTATATTAGTTTTAAGACTAATTTTAAAAAGTACTTTAAGTAAGTTAATAATTTTATACTAGAGGAATTAGATTTTACTCTACCCCTCTATAATATCTAATTTAAAGTTAAATATATAATACTAATAATACTTTTATAATAAGAAGTTAAGAAGAGATACCTATAACTAACTTAAGTAGCCTATATACTTATAGTATAAGATAGGAGATTTCTATTATAATAATTAACCTTACTAACCTTATATTTAACTATTTTAGAGTTTTTTTAATATGAAGAGGGGTATTATAAGTATACTTTATATTTTACTTCTACTACTTTTTTTAATAATATTTTAGCTAAATATACTATAGACTTTATAAAATTATATAATAAGAATATAAAATATAATAGAAACTTATATAATATATTTAAGATAAAAATCTATATTTTTCGTAATTACTACTTTAAGCTTAATATTTTATATTATATATAAGTTAGTGTATTTTTAATTATACTAAAAAATTAAGCTCTTAAGTATTACTTTAAATACTTAAGTAACCCTAGTTTTAATTTATAGTTTAAATAGATAACTCACTATATTAAAAACTACTTTAAAAATAATAAATATTAATAGTTATACCTCTCTAACTAGTAAAATATCATATTTTAAAATATTATAACTAAGAATTCTAAAAAGAGTAAAAAAGAAGCTTTTAAGGCTTTTATACTTAAGCTTACTTATATCTAGAAAGCCTTCTTACTAAACTTCTATATAGATATAATACTTTACCTCTAGCTTATAAATATATATTATAGTATACCTAAATACTAATTAGCTTTTTTTAGCCTTATAGTAATTTCCTAGAGTTTTTATAATTAGTTAAAATTAGCTATAAGTAATACTATATTACTCTAAAAACTATAATATATTTAGGATAATAGAAATAATAATAAGAAATAAGTTAATAATTAATTTTAAGTTAACTATATATATAATTCTTCTTAAGAATATTCTTAAGGTGTTATACTATATAGTATTTAATATTCTATTTATATAGTTTTATAAAACCTATAACTACTTACTCTAAATAGTACTTATCTTTTTTATCTAGTTATATATAGCTAGATAAATAAGAAGTACTATATATATAGCAAAACGGGTTACTAGTCTATAAGGTATACTTTTAGGGAGAAATATACTTTATTTAATTAATATAAGTTAAATATTAATTTTAAAGTATACTTTATAATAATATACTAAGTTTTCCTTATAAAATATAAAAATATTAATAGTTTAGATAATAACTTTAAAAACCCCCCTTAAGATCATAAGTTTAATAATACTATTATATAATACTAAATATAGTATAACCTTAAAGATAAGACTACTACTCCCCCTAAATAGTTTTTAATAATACTTTTTAGTAAAAACCTTATTATTTTTAATAGAGGTAAAATTATAAGAATCCTCTAAGACTAGGTAATACTCTATTTTCTTACTTAAAGTAATACTTCTAGTAACAAAATTAATAAGAAAAGTAGTACTATAGCCCTTATATCTATATTTATACTTAAAAGCTATTATTTAAATACTATTTTTTAAGGTATTTTGCCTGACTTAAGTATAACTAGCTTCTTAACTACTAGGTATTCCTAATTTACTATACTTAAGTAGATTATTACTTTCTCTATAATTTTTATACTTCTATAAGGCGAATTAGTAATAATATGTTTTAATAGAATTTCTCTAATTACTATATTTAGGATAGTTAATATTCTTATACTTCTAAGTATTATTATATTTTATATAATACTATATAATACTTTTTTCTTATTCTATTTTATAAATATAGATTAACTTAGTATTATATTTAATAATATATATAACTAGTTCTATTAAAATAAAAAAGTTATCTTAGTTATTTAAAAATAGGGGTATCTATAGTTACTCCTTAATAAAGAGAGAATAATTACCTCTATATACCTTATAGAAGCAGAAATATAGAGACTCTACTACTACTTTAAATACCTAGTTATTATATACCTCTATGATATCCTTAATAAAATAAGATATCTAGTTAAATATTATACCTTTAAAATACTTAAGAAGTATTATTACTAGTATTAAATATATAGTATAATCCTTTCATACTTTCATTTTACTATCTATAGTAATATTAACTTCAACTTTAAGATTATTATTAATATTATCTATATTAATAGCTACCTTATACTCTATATTATTAATATTGTAATAGTATTTAATACTATTCAATTTTTACTAAATATCTTAGTAAAAGTAATATAAGAAGCCCTTAAAATATATTAAATTGATATATACTAAAGCCTTTCTAATTTTATCATAACTAACATAAGCATAATATTTTAATCTAAAGACTTCAGATTAGAAGTAAAAATAATAAGATTAATAGTCTATATTATTCTAATTAAAATATATAATAGTATTAATAAGGTTAAGTAATACTATACGCTCTTCTACTATATATATAATATCTACTATAACGAAGTACTTACTACTACCTAGAAAGTATCTCTTTAAATAGTATATAAAGTAATTAACAATACTACTAGGCTTAATAGTTTTATACTTACTCTATTTATTTTTAAAGTTTATTTCTACTTTATAGAAGATTTAGCTCTTTTTCTAGATATTATTACCTAGGTTTATACTATATATAAAACTACTAAAGAAATCTACTATAAATATACTAAATATACTATTAATACTACTTTAGTAATATATAATAGTCTAGATATTTTACATATTATAACTTTTCTACTCTAATCTTTAATATATATATAGTAAGAGAAAAACGGCTAGTAAAGCCTATACTACCTCCTCGCTATATATAGTGAGATATATATTCTCAAGTTTCCTTATAGTTTTTAAGAATTTTAATCTATAGCTATAAAACTATATTTTAAAAATAGTAACTAAGAGATTTCTTTAAGTTATATTTATAAAGTACTAATACTTTTTAAAATGCTAATACTTAAAAGTATTTATAAGATACTTATAAGAATTAATATTATTATAATAAGAGATTTAATATTATATAAAGATATATATTCCTATAGTAATATTCTAATTTCATCTATAGCTATCCCTATAGAGCTTTAGAATATTTAATAAGTACTGCAAAATACTATTATTATAGATAATAGTAATACTACTACTATTAAAAATAATAATCCCCCCCCCTATTTAAGTAGTTAGTAATCTACTATCCTAACTTTAAGTATTTTAGATTAAACTAATTTTAAGTCTTATAATTTATAGGGATAATTTGCCTTCTTAAGATTTTAACTAAGAATTTTATTTTATAATATACCTTATAGCTAAAGAATAATCTAATATAGTACTAATATTTAACTTTTATAAAAAAAGTATTACTATAATATTTAGACTACTATTTAAAAAGTTAATTAAAAAAGAAGTTAAGAGTATTATTATTAATAGTATTATTAAGATTGTCTAGTATAACCTTATTTTCTATAAAAATTATAAGTATTTTAAGTCTTATATTATTAATAAAGTTAAAAATAAAGATATTAATAAAATATATAAGAAGTTAAGATTTATAATCTAAGGTTTTAGAAATAACGGTAAGTTTAAAATATTAATATAATTATTAATAATCTAATCAAGTAACTAGTAGTTGATTTTAATTATAGTCTTAGTTTTCTTTTAGTATACTAATATGACGATATAGTTTTATAATATTATATAAGTTTATACTTAAGTTAAAATAGAGCTTATAAAGCGTATTATAATTAAACTACTTTTATACTTTAAGGATTAATACCCCCCTAGCTTTATTATAATTATTATTAAACTACTATATAGTCTTACTAAAGCTAGTATTTATTAGTAAGTAATATATTTTAAGTATTATAAAGAGTAATTATAAATAGAAATATTAATATATAACTTATACCTCTTTATTTTATATTTTGAAAATAATACTTTTAGCTTTATAAGTATATAAACTAATAATACTTTTAGTTTCTTAGATACTACTTTCTTAAGTTATAAAGATAAGGAGTTCTAAAAAGCTTTATTTAAAATTAAACTTAAGATAGTCCTCTTAAAACTAGTACTATTAGTATTTAATAGAAGTATCTTATTACTTAATAGTAATACTTTCTACTTATACTAAAAATACTAAAAGGAAAAACTCGTTCTTATTGATATATATATAATACTTAAAGTATTTAAGAAGGCGTATATTAAATAATATATATATAGGGTATACTTTACTTTAATATACTAGTTTGAAGTATTATTCGACTTCTCTTATATAGTATAAAAATAATAACCTTTAGGTGATAATATTACTATACTTAATAAATACCTTAAGGAGTAAATTAAGTATCTTAATTATAACTTTAACTTTATACTACTTAACCTCTCTAAAATATATTTTTATACTTTTATTAATAGTTTTTTTACTAATAATACTCATTTCTTATTTTAACTAAGATTCGTAATAATTATAAGCTAGGAAACTACTATTAATAATAACTAGTTTGATTTCTATAGTAATTTTATATATTACTTTTTTATAAAAAGTAAAAGAGTTATTAGGAGTATACTTACTTTAGAGATCTATACTATAGTAACTAGTATAGACTTTATTTATACTATAGCTATATTACTTAAGAAGATTTTCTAGTATTAAAAACTCTTTTAAATTTTAACTATTATATATACTAACTTATATTTATTTTATAAGTATTTTGTAAAACTTAGTACTACTAAAGAAAAACGCCTTATAATTAATATTAGAGTGTTAAGGTAGTTATATAAATACTACGAATTCTACGAGATATAATAAATTAATAGAGATAATAATATTACTAATACTTTTACAAAAGGTATATTAAACTATACTTTCAAGAGATTTATTAATTCGAACTATATAATTATTTGAATAGAGGGGTAGGTAATTTAAGTAGAATAGATAAATAGGTATTTAAATATTATTAAGGCAAAAAAGGTATAAATCGCTAAGGGTACTATTTTTCGTGTAAATAGATAGGTATTAGGGTATATAGCAAAAAGAAAAAGTTACTAGTATTAGTTATACTATACTATAAGGTATATAGTAACTATACGTATTACTATATATATAGTAGTATGCCTTTTACGCCTTACTAGTAATAGGTACTAAGTACCTAGTACTAGCTATAGTTAATCGTATAGTAATTAATAAGTAATTACTACGTTATAGCTCTAGAGCTTTATATAGCGCCTCGTACTACGTAATATAGGAATAATAATGACGAATAACTAGAATACTACTTTGTACCTATACGGCAAGATTACGTATAGCGTGTATTACCCTCTAGATAAACTAATAATTCTAATAAGTAATAATTAAAAATATATAATTAAACTCCTTAAAAAATACTATAGGGAGTATCTTAATTTAACTAGAGTAAGAACTTTAATATAATATTACTACTTAAATCTTATAAAAGCTTCTTTAAAGTATTAGTATATAATTTAGAGTCTTCTAACTAGAGTCTTAAAATAGGGAGAGTCTGAAGTATCTAAGTAGTTATTCTTATAATCTTTTACTTTATATAAGCTTTAGGTATAGTTTTTTATAGTTACTTCTTTTATTATAATAGATCTTACTAATCTATAGTATAGTAGTATAATATAATAGAAAGGTTAACTACTAATTAGTATTAGTTTATCTAGAAAGTAATATATATTATATATAATCTTACTATATAGATATAAAGTAGTATTCTAATTATTCATTATTAGTCTTCTTATATTATATACTATAAGGTACTATATAAAGCTCTAGATCTATAGTATAGTAATTACTTACTAATTACTATATAATTAGCTATAGCTAGCGCTAGGTACTTAATACTTATTACTAGTAAGACGTAGAAGGCATACTACTATATATATAGCAATACGTATAGTTACTATATACCTTACGGTATAGTATAACTAACAGTAACCTTTTTATAATAATTAAATTAAAATATTCCTTATAATATATTAAGAACTTTAAATAGTAAGTCTAAAAATAAGAGGTTTTTCTATTTAAACCTCTTAATACTACTAATTAGAGCATATTTAGTAAATATAATAACCCTTTCAAACTTTATAAACATTCGTCTCCTAATTACTAAAGTTTATAATATCTCTAGCTTCTTATAAATACTTTAGACTTTTCCTACCTTAGAACTTTAGCTAAAAAGCTCTAAATTATATATTAAACCTCTTATAGAAATTACTATTAAAGAGTTAACTATATACTTTTATTTTAATTAAAATAAGGAATTCTATTTAGTTCTATTAAATTAGGCTTTTAATATAACTATAAAATACGTTTAGTAGATATATTCAAAAGCTTATATAGCTTCTTAAGACTTTTCTGTAAGGATATATTAATAGGACTACGTAGTGCGCTTGGTAACTAGCTAGCTACAACTACTAAGGCACTAGAAAGAGTTTTTAGCTGAAGGATTACAACTTAGATCTTTTAAGTAATAGTCTATATAGCAATATAGACCCTACCTATATATCCAAACCTTTCCTAGTTAAGGCCTTTAGCTATACTCTTATAATTCTATTGCTTCTACTTAATTTTTTGAGTGACCGGTATAGGTAAGGATATTAAGTAGTAACTATTTTTATAGAAAACAGCTACCCTATAGGCGCAGACCTGACACAAGCCTTGATGAACTTTAACAATTAATATTTGACTTAACAGAGGTGCGTAGTGAGACTGCTGGTGCTGCACCATACTATCGCTAGGAATCAGGCGAGTGAAGCAATAATGATGATAGGATAGTAACCCCCAAAGAGAGATACCTCCTATATACTACCTAAAATAAGTTAGGGTTTAGTGTTAATGTGAGCCCTCGCTGATAGTATGCTGAGGAGGTTAAAAGTAGATACTAATTAGATAACTTTATATAAGATGTATTTTGAGGAAAGGAATACCCCCTTCTTAATATAAGAAGAAGAAGTAGAATGACTTCTATTATACTTCTTAGGTCTAAATAGTTATTAGGTCTTTAGTAACTAATACTTAGATTTAATAAGTAATCCTAAGTATTATTATAGCTACTATTCCTACCTAGATTAGACCTAGTAGGTATTATAGGTAAAATACTTAAAACTATGTAGTCCTAGATAGTAATATACTAAGAGTAGATATAAAAGTAGTAGGAGGCCTATAAGGAGTGGATTATAACCCTTATCTAATAACTAGCTGAGTAATTAGTAGTACTTAGACTACTTAAGGACTAGGAAAAACTACTTTTATATAACTATAAAACAATAAGGGAAGAATTTATAATTAAACAAATTAATAATTAGATTATAGCTGTTAAGGATAACTATTAAATCTAACTAAGTAGTATAGTTAACTAGTAGATCCAGTAGGTATTTATAAAACTAGTATTCTAATTCTAGATAGAATAGAGAAACTATAAGGCTAGCCTAGAGGATAACCCTATCTAAACTAACTTTATTGTATTTATTTACTAATAGTATATTGACTTAGAGATATAAGAGAAGTTATATAAGTAGAAGCTTGAAGAAATATGATAGGGAGAATACTAGTTATTTATATAGTATTATGCTGAGTAGTTAGTACTATACTAAAACTTAGGTATACCTGGATTTAAGTAGAATAAGGGAGAAGCTTTTATCTATTTTTACTAATTACACCTAGGTTTGAAAAGGGAAATAGAGAGATTTAAGGTTTTAATCCTAAAAGCTAGAAATATTATAATAGAAGCTAAGAAACTATAGGAATTCTGATAGTATTATACTAGTAAACTGATATGAAATAGGGGATATAAGTATCTATATATAGGCTTGTAGTTTTTCTAACTACCCCTACTTTTATAAATAGTGGGATAAATAGGGCTATTAACTCTATTAATACTAAATAGTTAGCAGTAGGACGCTAGTAGGTTAGGTAATACTACGCCTACCCCAAGCTAGAGAACCATATGTATATCAGCCACGCTATAGATTGTAAGGGCTTACTTCTTATATAGCAAGACTAGGTATAGAGCTGTGAACTATAGAAGTAAGGTGGGTATAAATGGGATACTGATAACTACCTGGGGGCAGAGCGCTATAGGGTCCTATGCTTTAATATAAGCTGTTAATGCTAGCCCCTATATTGAGGAGATCTAGAGAAATAAGTAGGTATAGAGATAGAGCTAATAGTCCTTATACTAACTAAGGAGTTAGTCTTTATAGGGAAAATAGTTAAAAGCTTAGTAATTATTTTCTAAAATACTAAAGAGAAAGAGGTAATAGTAAATATAGATTTATATTTATAAGTTAATTTTATTAGTAAGTAGCTAGTTATATTATTAGGACTAGTTCTAGCTAAAGTGATTGTGCTTATTTTAGAAGGATTTAATAGTTTGGTATTAGAACCAGAGAAGTTATACTAGCTAATGTTTTTCTTTATAGATTTAAATAGTTACTTATAGAAGTTATACTAGCTATTTACTAGTGCTTACCAACTAGAAAGATACATAGACCTCTTATTAAGGTAGTATTCTATGGGTTGGGAAGGTATTATAATAGATACTTAGATGAATACCTGGTACTATAAGCATATATCTATTGTTAAGCTAGAAATATTTACATAAGAGATTGTTAAGAATAATAGGACGGCTTATATATTATATATCAGTAGGGTAGGAGAGGATCTTGGGGTTTATATAGAGGTGCTTGGGGAAGGGGATGAGGTTGTTGTGATTATAGATATCCCTAAAAAGCTTATAAGTAAGTAGGGAGTATTTGATAAGGTTGTAGTGAAGTTTGTCTTAGTCCTTAAGGATACTAAGCATACTATTAAGCTAGAGCTAAATAAGAAACTACTTTATAGGTTTATATATCTACTAAATAAGTAGTAGCTAGAGGAGTTAAAGGTATATATCGCTGAGAACTTGGTGAATAGATATATATAGCTGTCTATGAGTAAAATAGGCGTACTAATCTTTTTTATCCTAAAGAAAAATAGCTCCCTATGTTTCTATATTAACTACAGGGGCCTTAATAAGGTTATAATCAAGAACTATTACTTACTACTACTAATTAATAAGCTCCTAGATAGACTCTAGGGAGTAATATAGATTTCAAAAATTGACCTTAAGGATACTTATCACTATATTAGGATTAAGTTAGAGGATTGTTAGAAGATAGTATTTAGGATATAATATAGTTACTATAAATATATAATAATGCTGTTTGGTCTTACCAATACGCCAGCAACCTTCTAGGTATATATTAACTGTACGCTTACTAGTTTAATTAATATATACTGTATAGTATATATAGATGATATTATAGTGTATATAATAGGTACTAGAGAGGACTACACCAGGGCGCTACTATAGGTACTCACCAGGCTATACAAAACGTATCTCTTCGCTAAGCTTTCTAAATATGAATTCTATATAGAAGAGATAAGTTTTCTAGGCTATATAATTACTTAGGAGGGAGTAAAAATAGACTTAATAAGAGTTTAAACTATTGCTAAATAGAAGCTGCTAGAAATATTTAAGGAATTTTAAGTATTCTTAGGCTTCTATAACTTCTACTATAAGTTTATTACTAATTACTTAGGAGTAATAGTACTACTTATAGTACTTCTTAAGGGAGGAATAGAGAAGAAGGTTTTCTTATAGTTAGAAAATGTAAAATCTGTATTCTTAGTGCTATAGAACGCTTTCTACTTGGCGACTATTCTCTAGTATTAGGACCCTATTAGGGATACTAAGGTAGAAATAGATATATTATAGTAAGTGATCTTAAGTATCCTATTATAAAAGGTAGAAAGGTAATGGCGACTAGTCGCCTACTACTCTAAGAAGCTTAGTGAAGTAGAGTAGAAGTAGGGAATAGGCTAATAGGAGCTACTAGTTATTATTAAGAGCCTTAACTATTAGGGGTATTACTTAATAGGATTCTTAAAGAAGTTCATAGTCCTAATAGATTATTAAGCCTTAATAGGTATTATTATAATGCTAATGCGGGACCTTTGGGGAAGGCTTGCTTGCTAGATTTATAAACTCTTAGTATTTAACTTTAATTTAAAGTACTAGCCTAGGGCTACTAATTTAGTAGACGGACTATCTAGATAGCTAGATTATATGAAGGGGGAGGTAGAATATTATAATATACTATTAACCCTTATAAATAAGCTATAACTTACTAAGTTATTATTAGCGGATGCTTGCTAGAAAGTCGCTAAAACTAAGGGAAGTTTAGAATTAGTAAAAGCTTTTACCTAGATAATATAGATATAGGAAAAATACCTTAGTATAAGAGCTAGACCTAGAGGTGGAGGATATTTAACCTCCTAAGGGTACTACTTTAGTAGGGATACTAGAAGTATAGCGACAATTGTAGCTATAGTTACCTATAGTGAAGAGATATATGGGATGATGGAGAACGCCTAGCAAGCACTAGTAGGTAAAGAGAACTCGTAAGGGGCTAGGGTTATTATTCTGGTATAATATATCCTATATTTAGTAGTAAGAAGTTTTATAAAAGATGAAATAGTATATTCTATAAAGGACTCTAAGGATATTAAATAAGTTATTAAAAAGCTATAGACTTATAATGAAGACTATTAGATATATATAGAGAAGGCTTGGGGAATAGCTAGTAGCTAGAAAGGCTACTTAGTAAATATAGAAGGGATACTTTTCTTCTAAAGAAGACTAGTTATATTTAATATAGAGTCCCTAAGATATAAAATCATTTACCTATATTATAATAAAAGTAGGGCGGGCTATATAGGTACTAATAAGATTTATAATTTTATAAAACGGAACTTCTATTAGAGTAATATAGCTATAGATATATAGGACTATATAATGTTGTATTAGATCTGCTAAGAGATTAGGATACTAAAGTATAAGCTATATAGCTAGTTGTAGTTTCTATTTATCCCGGTAGGACTATTTTAAGAAATTAGTATAGATTTTATTATAGGATTTCTAGAGAGTATTCGCTGAGATGGTAGTATATATAATACTATTTTAGTTATTATAGATAGGTTTATAAAATTCATAATATTCATTCTAATAATAAAAAGGATAATAGCTATAGAACTAGTAGTAATACTTTATAAAGAAGTAGAATATCAGTTTAGTACTCTAGAAAGTATTATTAGTGATAGGGATAAACTACTTATAAGTTAATTTTAAGAGGAGTTTATAGTAAAGTAACTGATTAAATAACAGCTATTAATAGTATACTATTTGTAAATAGATAGTCAAATAGAATAAATATACTAAATATTAAAATATTACTTTAAAGTATTTACTAGAAGTTCGCCTACTATCTAGGTAGTATAACTAAGAAAAGCTGTATTTATATATAATAATAGTAGATATAGTACTACTAGGTACTTATTAATAGAAAAGCTATATAGGTTCTACTTAAAGATAGTTAAATATATAGTAAAAAAAAACCTGATAGTACAAGGCGTCATGGAGCGGGTTACTTATATTAGCTAAATATATCGCTGAATAGTAGAATATTAGTAAATGGCGGTTGAAAGCTAGGTGAAAGTATATAACTTAAGATATTAACCACATATATATAATTAAGGAGTAGTTATCAGGTTATTAATAAAGAACTTCAGGTTTAAATATAAAAAATTAATACTAAAGTATATCAAAGTCTTAATAGTAGAGAGGATAGGGGAATAGGTGTATAAAGTATATCTACTAGAATAATACTGCTAGATATATAATGTTTTCCCTATCTCCTCACTTAAACTATAGATAGAGTAGTAAAGGGATACTAATAGCTAAGCTATCCTCCCTAAGCTAGAAGATAACCCTATAGAATAAGAAGTAGAGGAGATTGTAGGGAAGCAAGGAGATAGAGATGATAAATATTTCCTTATAAAATAGGCTAGGTAGTCTATAGAATATAATATATAGGAAACTATAGCTAACCTAAGTAATATATAAGAAGCTATTTAGAAATTTAAAAAATAAATAATCTAGTATTATAGGAAGTAGGATAATTAGTATAATATTAATATTAAGTACTTAGTAATAATATCCTAAAAAAAGGGGGAGAAATAATTCTATTAACTATTTAAATAGTTTAAATATTATTCTAAGGGGTATATCCTTAAACTAGAAAAAACCAATATACTTTAGTAATAATTCAGCTAGTATATATAGATAACATAATCTTTACACCTAAGGCTTAGGCGTATTCTTGTAAAGGTATCCCCAACCCTTTTTCATAGGTATGGTGGGAATAATAGGTACTATAGGTATAACAGGTACTAAAAGTATAGCAACCTACTTAATAATAAGAGCTCTCTTAGTAGCTGCAGTCTTTTTTATTAGAGTAACCTTCTTAGGGGTAATAATTTTAGGAGTAGTAGACTTTCTAGTAGTAAACTAATAGCTACTAGATATAGAAGCTATAGGAGTAGATAGAATAGGATTAAAATAAGTCTTATGTTTCTTAATAGGGGGTCCCTCTACTTAGGTACTATCTGTAGCCTCTCTTTTAATACTAGGTAAAATAGTATTATTAGGAGTAGGGTGATACTAAGGGCTTACTAAGTAGATTTTAATAGAAGAGGTATGATTATTTGTAATAAGTATAGTAATATTATCTTTACTATTAGTATAGTGAGGAGGCTATAAAGGGGTCTCTAAAACTTTAGATTCTCTATTCTTATTATTATTTTAATTATTACTACTACTTTTACTTTTACTAGTGGTAGATGATAGCGAACTGGGGGTGTGTGTATAGTGAGGTATAGTAATATTAGACCTATAAGGGATAAAGTAACTACTAGTAATAGTGATAAGATATTTAGGCATGTTATGCTCAGAGTATTCAGTGAGGTAACAGTAAAAATTATTATTAAATTAGAGTAATCTTAAGATAGTAGGAACTTTAGTACCTTTAGGCATTAAGGTATAATAAGGTATATTAAGGAAATAAATAAGCTGTTTTTCTAAAGTAATAGTAAGGCTATTATTATAAAGATAGGTAGGCTATATAGTAGATAATTAGTAAAATACTTCTTCTATAAATCCTAGAATGCTAAGCTATCCTATTAATTAGTAGTAATAATAAGGTAAGTATTTAGAGAACTTATAGCAACAAGATATATAACATTCAAATACTAACAGATAGCTGATATCTCCTAAAAGATAAGATATTCTATACTAAGCTTCTTCTTCTATATACTTACAAAGGGGTTACGAATAATATTACTTACACACTACTACTTCACTAAGACCTTAATAAAAATATAGAATAACTTATTTTTATACTTAGGAGTTAAGGCTTTTCACTCAAGTATTTAGTAATAGATAATAGTTTAATTCCAGATTATTTAGGCGGCACTATATAACTTAAATAAAACCTAAATAGCAAAAGTTAATAAAAACAGTAAATATATAGTAAAGGAACGATTTATACCGTAATATTTCTACTTATTCTTTTTGTAAAAGATANTATTTTAATATATAATTACTAATAATATAGAGCAGCCTTTCTATATTAAGATAGAGTGATAATAGATAGCTAAAACAGAATAAGTAGTTACTAAGCTCTAGGTATAAGAAACCCTTATTAAGAACTTTTTTATTATTATAAATAAATATTTAGAGGATAGTAGTAATAATAGTAATATAAGATATTATTAGGGAATATATAGTATATAAATAATNAAAGAAGAAAAAGAAAAGGGGAAGAAAGAAAAAATAGTAAGTTAGGAATAACTAGCGAAATAATATAAAAAAGTATTAAAAAGATGAAGATAGTATAAATAAAAAATTAAAAAATAATAAGATATGTGTGGAAGAAGTAGACGATATTCGCTAAATATATAGTGAAATAATATAAGGGATTATGGTAGAGTTAAAAGATTGTTCCTACTAGAATAATACTATAAAATTCAAAGGTGTTGATGTATCGCTAGGATAACGACAAATATATTCACAAACAATAGAAAGAGTAATAAGACGCTAACAATAATAATAATAAAAATCAGTTCTAT
The DNA here is from genome assembly GCA_000350065.2 of Colletotrichum orbiculare MAFF 240422. NCBI lineage: Eukaryota > Fungi > Ascomycota > Sordariomycetes > Glomerellales > Glomerellaceae > Colletotrichum > Colletotrichum orbiculare. The sequence goes on from AMCV02000003.1 coordinate 3,507,954, forward strand.
TATTTAGATTATAAAAAATCATTTAAATGAATAATAGTACTACGGCGGAATAATTACAAGTGTTAAAGAAGTATTTAGTATAATAAATAGTTGGTAATAATGTATAGGCTTTATAATAGATATTAGGGAGTATGTAACTATAGCTTTAGGGATTAAGGCTCTTAGAGGGGGGGATAGTTATAAGGATATATCAATAGGACTATGTAATACGCCTGGCAACCAGCTGGCCACAACTGCTAAGGTACTAGAAAGAGTTTTTAGTTAAAGGATTACAACTTGGATCCTTTAAGCAATAGTCTATATAATAATACAGATCCTACCTATATATCCAAACCTTTCCTAGTCAAGGCCTTTAGCTATACTCTTACACTTCTATATAGCTTAAAATGATAAAAACTTTTCCCTATAAGCCCTTAAGGCTCCCTAAGGGCTATATAGCTATACTAACTTCTTATAATAATACTATATAATAAAAACCTTCTCCTATAAACCCTTAAAGCTTTCTAAAAGCTATATAGCTATACTAACTTCTTATAGTAATACTATATAATAACTATCCTCTCCTATAACTCTTAAGGCTCTATAAGAATAATACAATAATTACCCTCTCTTATAGCTTTTAAGGTTTTATAAAAATAATATAATAACTACTTTTTCCTATAGTTTTTAAGGTTTTACAAAAGCTATAGTTATACTAACTTCTTAAAGTATAACTTATAGTAAGATTTCTTTCTTATAACTTCTAATAATAACTCTAGAAACTACTAGAAAATATATAATATTACTACTTTCTTAAGATAATATATATAATATTACTACCTTCTTAAGGTAATACTTCTATAGTTATATAGCTATATAGCTTAAGTATATAATATTACTAATCTTTTGAAATAATATTCTTATATTTATATAGCTATATAGCCTCAAGCTTAAATAGAACTTCATACTTCTTTAATCTCTAATATCTACTTAAAGAAATCCTAGCGATTAATATAACTATTATAATTATATAGAAGGATAGATAGGTAATAGGTTTAATAGTAAAAGAAGGCTATTAAAAAAATAGTATTTCGTAGTTAGCTATTTAGGCCTTTTTATAATTAAATAATATTACTATAATATAAATAAAAAGTTGCTAGTATTAATTTATCTATTATAAGCTATTATACTATAACGCCGTTAGGTAAATAGTTAGCCTGTATAGTTTATATATACTATATAGCTATACTAGCTATATAGCTATACGGACTATATAAGCCCTATTTCTATATATATAGCCACGCGTTACATAATATAATAATAGTAACAATAAATAACCAGAACACTACTTTATACCCGTATAGGAAGATTACATATGGCGTGTATTACCCTCTTGATAAACTAATAATAAATTTATATCTAAATTAAAATAAAGCTTATAAGGTATATTATAATTAAACTATTTTTATATTTTAAAGATTAATACTTTTTAGACTTTATTATAATTATTATTAGACTACTATATAGCCTTACTAAAACTAATACTTACTAATAAGTAATTTATTCTAAATATTATAAGGAATAATTATAAATAGAAATATTAATATATAACTTATATCTCTTTATCTTATACCTGAAAAATAATACTTTTAGCCTTATAGGTATACAAATTAATAATACTTTTAACCTCTTAAATACTACCTTCTTATACTATAAAGATAAGGAGTTCTAAAAAACCTTATTTAGAACTAAACCTAAAATAGTCCTCTTAAAAAAAATACTACTAATATTTAATAGAAATATCTTATTACTTAATAGTAATACTTTTTACTTATACTAAAAGTACTAAAAGTAAGAACTTATTCTTATTAATATATATATAATACTTAAAATACTTAAAAAAGTATATATTAAATAATATATATCAGAAGTATATCTTATCTTAATATACTAGCCTAAAGTTTTATTCAACTTCTCTTATATAGTATAAAAGAAATAATCCTTAAGTAATAATACTATTATACTTAATAAATATCTTAAGTAGCAAATTAAATACTTTAACTATAATTTCAACTTTATATTACTTAATTTCTCTAAAATATACTTTTATATTTTTATTAATAGTTTATCTACTAATAATATTAACTTCTTATCTTAATTAAGATCTATAATAATCTTAAGCTAAGAAACTACTATTAATAATAACTAGTTTAACTTCTATAATAATTTTATATATTATTTGTCTATAGAAAATCAAAGAATTACTAGGAATATACTTATTTTAGAGATTTATATTATAGTAATTAGTATAGACTTTACTTATATTATAGTTATATTACTTAAGAAGATATTCTAATACTAAAAACTCCCCTAAATCCTTACTATTATATATACTAACTTATACTTATTCTATAAGTATTTTATAAAACTTAGTACTACTAAAGAAAAATACCTTATAATCGATATTATAATATTAGAAATAATTATATAAATACTATAAGCTCTATAAAATATAATAAATTAATAGAAATAATAGTATTACTAATACTTTTACAAAAGACATACTAAATTATACCCTTAAGAGATTTATCAATACAAACTATATAACTATTTAAATAAAAGAATAAGTAATTTAAATAAAATAGATAAATAGGTATTTAAATATTATTAAGACAAAAAGGCGTAGATTGCTAAAAGTACTATTATTTATAGATATAGATAGATATTAAGATATATAGCAAAAAGAAAAGTTACTAATATTAGTCATACTATACTATAAGATATATAGTAAGTATATATATTACTATATATATAGTAGTATACTTTTTACACCTTACTAGTAATAAGTATTAGATACCTAGTACTAACTATAGCTAATTATATAGTAATTAGTAAGTAATTACTATACTATAGATTTAGAGCTTTATATAGCGCTTCATATTATATAATATAGTAATAATAATAATGAATAATTAGAATACTACTTTATACTTATATAGTAAGATTACATATAATATACATTCCCCTCTAGATAAACTAATATAACTATTATTTTGACTTGTACTAGAAATAGAATTATCAAGATTTAAAATACGATTATTATTAAGCTAACTAGACTTATAATTATTAAGATTCTTTTCTATATTAATAGATAAAAGTAACTTTATTTCTAAAGTATAAAAAGTATTTTGTAGGATTTTTATATCTCTAGACTATATAGTTGTTCTTTTATTAAAATCCTAAATTATATAAGTATTATTTCTATAAGCTATAATAGCTTTTTATAAGTTCTTATATCTAATTCTTTAATACTAGGATCTTTTTTTATATTAGTAGAAACTACTCTATTTCTTGATATTATTAATATTAGGCTTTATTCTATTTTTCAATTTATAAGGAGTCTTAAAATTCATAGAATTATAAGGAGTTCTGTTATATATATAGAAGTAATTGAAGTATCCCCTTATAAATAATAAGGTAAATTTGAGTAATAAATTAGAATTCTAATATCATTAATCAGAGTTCTTATTACTCTTTCTATCAAAATATTAGGTTAATAAGTATAAAGAGGTCTAATATTATAAATAATGGTAGAATAAGAATAGATATCTTTTATTCTCTTATTAGTAAACTTATTACTTCTATTCAAATTGAATTCCTTTATTTTTCGCTTATTCTTATTATTATTCATTAATTCCTGAAATTTAACAAAGATGTTTAATACTTCTTTATCTGAGGTCAGGTTTTAATAAACATCCCTAAGTAAACCTACTTATTTTATCAATAAATAAAATAAATCTATTATCTTTATTATATATTATAACAGTTATAAGTTTGTGTAAATCTAAGCTAATATAATCTAAATATTAAAGATTTTGTTTTCATCTTTTATCATTTGTATTAATATTATTAGTAAACCTTCCTTTCATATAGATACTATTAATGGAAAGAGTATCTATTTTATTTATTTTATAAGATAGATTCAAAATACTATCTCTTAAACTATTTATAACTTTTATATTAGTATAACCTGAATAGTTATATGAAAGCTGAATATTTTATAATATAGTAGTAGAAAGAATAATATTATTTTATAAAATAAGAATATTAAATTTATATAAATTAGTTTTCTTAAATCTTATTATTGAAGTAAACTTTCTTTCTATATTATAGTGTATAGCTGTTATCTAGATAATTGATATAACTCTTATAGTATTAACCTTACTTTAAGATTATAAACTTATTCTTAACTTTTAAATATAATAAATCTTTTTTAATATAAAGGTTTGATTTTCTAGACATATTCTTAAATTCCTTATTATTCTAGCTATGAGGGATATAGTACTTTCCTATCTAATCTATTTTAAAATTAATTTTATATTAAGTAGAATAAATTTATCATTAACTATATAAATAGTAGTAATTATACTTAGGCAAGAATAAATATTTTTGTAATGTTCTCTTTTAATTAAACCTTTAGAATTTCTAGTAATCTTTTAATTTATTTAAAAACCCAGAGTTCTATGGTTATTATTATTATCTCGTTTTATAAGAAGTTTTCAGATAATTATCATATTTATAAAGATATTATGTTCTTAAGAAAATATAATAATATCTATATCTTTAGAAATGAATTCTTTAGATTTAGGACTTTGTTATCTTCTAATAACTTTTGTTCTATTTTATTATTTTCTTTAGCTTTAGTTAAAATAATATTGTTAGATTCTAATCATTTCTTTCAGACGTTTTCTCGTTTTTATTACTATTTTTAACTGGGATATTTCTCTACTAAGTCAAAGCTTTTTCTAGTTAAAACTAAGTATAGTTTCTTTTAGTTTCATTATGTTTCTTATATTTTTGTAAAAGATTCTTTTTTAGTTTTTATATAGCTTTTTAGTAATTCTAAAATTCTTCTCTTTCTAAGTATCTTTAGTATAATTAATTGAATTATTATTTCTTCTTCCAGATTTATCTAATAAATTAGAAAATACAAAATATGAAGTATAAACTTCTTTATTAGACTTAAGGTTCTAAATTATAGACGTAATAAAACCTTTATAGTCAGAACTAAAGGTATTTAAATATATATTATGACTACTTATTTAGGTAATTCTAATTGATTATAAGATAGACTATTAGTTAAGTTTTTAATTTTATTTTGAAGTTCTTTTACATTACTAAAACTACTCAAAACAATATTAAAAAACTGTTTATAGGCTCAGAATTTATTAGTAAAACTTAAGGGCTTATAGAATTCTTATAAATATTTAAATATTTAAAAAGTATTTATATTATCTTTAATGATTTAAGAAAGGTTATCCTTATAATATAGTAGTATAGAATTTAGAGTTTTTATATTGTCATTTTTATTCTTAAAAGTAATAAGTTTAGTAATATCTATAAACATATCTTTATTAATAAGTAAAATCTTAATGTAAATAGATTAGATTTTATAATTACTATTTCTTGTTAATCTAGAAATAGTAATCTTTGTAGAGCTACCTATTTTCCTTAAAGTAAAGTAAATTACTGAAGTATATATATCATAAAGGATTTTTCTAAAAAGATATAAACGTCTTATAATATAATGGATAGAAAATTATTGTGCTATTCAAAAAGATAAAGATTAAAAATTGAAATCCTTTTTTTTCTATTTAAAATAAAAATATGTTTCAAAGAATAAATCTAAACATCAGAGATCTAAATCTTAGTATTTTTCTTCTTTTCTGTAATTAATTCAATCTTTCCTTTTTTATAAAATTAATTCAAAATAAAGGGAAAATTCGAGATAAAAGAAAGGTTAATTTTCTACATATATTGGTCTTTTTCCTATTAAAATAATTTAAAACTAAAGAGGAAATAGGCTGAAGAATAATTTGAAAAAATAGGTAATTGAGAATAAATCTCAAATATCTTAAGAATTAAAAGGAGTTAAATTAAGTAGAAAAATTGGATTTTGAGATATTAAAATAGCTTATTAAATAGGGTTGATTTTTATCAAAGTAAAGTAATTCTAATAAGGTATTTAGTTTCTATAAAAATAGTAACAAAATAGGGGTTTTTAAAGATTTTATTATAATATTTAGTTTTTATAAATAAATAAGAAAGATAATCTTCTAAAACATAAAGTATAGGAATCTTTAAGTTCAGAAGAACTAGGCTTATAATCTATTATAATAGATAGATAGATAGATAGGTAAATTAATAGTCAAATTATTATCATAGATAATTATAAACTTAGGAGATATATAATGTAATAAAAGTAGTTTTCTTAATATAAAGACTTATTTAAAATATTTATAGTAGTAATAATTAAATAGAAAGAGAAATAGTAATTTGATTAATAGTATAATTAACTATTTCTAACTATTATTTATAGAAATATTAAAGTTCTTATATAGAAGGTTTATTTTAGAGTTCTAGCTATAGTTATAGTATATAGGCTACTATAATTATAATATATAGGCTATTATAATTATAATATATAAAGTATTATAATTATAGTATATATATTTTAGTATAATATATATACTATTATAGCTCTATATTAGGGATGGAATAATAACTAAGTATTAGATCTATATAGGAAGCCTTAATATAAGTATAAAGTTATTAATATATTTGAATCTAATTCTTCTAACTAAGATTCTAGCTATTATAGTCTAAATATCCCTCTTATAGATAACTAAGTAGTAGTCTAGCTGGGGGCTATTAGTACGCCTTAATATATTCCCCTCCCTTATAGATTATACTTTTATAGTCTTATAGCTTAATAAAGCTATTTCTAGATCTTAAACCTTTTTTTATACTTCTTATAGTATACTTCCTAGCCTTCCTACTAGCTTTTAATTGCCCCTTACATACTTACTAAACTCCTAATACTTTTATTAAACTTCTGTTCCTATAGTAGGAAGAGTAGTATTATTTATAGAATCTCTTAAAGGTTTCTTATATACTGCTAGCCCTCTTGTTACTAAAACTTCTTATACCCTACTAATATATTACTAGTCTCTTATTACTATAATTTCTTATATATTACTAATCTCTTATTATTAAAAACCTTTTATATACTATTACTATTACTTCTATTAATATAGCTTCTTATTAATATAACTTCTTGTATATTACTAACTTCTTATTACTAAAACCTCTTATATCCTGCTAATATACTACTAGCCTCTTATTACTATTATTTCTTATTACTAAAACCTCTTATATACTACTACTATTACTATTACTACTATTCCTCTAGTAATCCTCTTTTTATTTAAAGCTATATTTATGATTTCTTATTATTATAGCTTATTATATACCGCTTTTATTAATATAGCTTCTTATATACTACTAACTACTTATTACTAAATCTTCTTCTTACTATAGCTTCTTAATTGCTACTACTATTACTATTCTATTACTCCTCTAGTGATTTCCTTCTCATTTAAAGCTATACTTATCTCTCTTATTATTAGAACTTCTTATTACTAAAACTTCTTATTACTATAGCTTCTTATTAATATAACCTCTTATATATTACTAGCTTCTTATATACTGTTGTTAATACTTCTACTATTACTATCGCTTTCTAATACTTTTTTAATAATTTCTATATTAAAAACTATAAGGTCTATATTTTCTCTATAATATATTAGTAGTATTAGTTACTATATAGCTACTTCAGCTATTATACTATAGATAGCATAATATTTTATCTATAATAAATAGCCTTATAGCCTCCTAGTAGCTATTATGTCCCCCCTTAAGAAGCTATACCCTTATAGCCTTGAGGTTTTCATAGTATTATTTAATACCCCTCTACTAGGCCCTAGCTATACTATCTCTTATACTTATATAACTTTAAACCTTTAAAGTCTTCTTAAGTATAAGTAGTTATAAAGCCTATCTAGCTTAGAACTAATGCCCTACTATTAGGTTTCAGTTCTCCTATATCTTAAAACTTTATAGCCTAGGGGATTATAGAGATCTAAGCTATAATTAAACCTAGAGTACTAGTTTTTAGTTAGCCTTTTAGTTCTTTATGTCTTTATAGTAATATTATTATAGTTCAAGTAGAGGCCTCCTTCTACTATTACTAAAATAAGTAGGACTTCTTTATATTCCCTAGTATTACTAATTACTAGTAATATCTCTAGAGGCACCTCTAGTACCCCTTAGTAACTCTTATTTGTAGCTATATATAGCTATACGATATATACCCCTAAATACTCTCACGCTACTTAAGATAGCTACTCTAAAGTAGTGATTTTAAAGTAATAGCTATTTTAAAAACCTCAAAAGTTCTACTTACCTAATACCCTTCTACTTAACCTTATTATTATAACCTCGTAGAAACTATATATACTAAAATCTCTATATTTATAGGCATATATTTATATACTACTACTCCTTTTATAGTATCTTAGTCTCTTAATAGCCTTAATATTAGTAGCCTATTATAGTAGCCTTATTAGTAGTAGCCTTATAGTAATAACCTTATAGTAATACTATATATATCAAAATATCTATACTATCATACTAGCACCACGCTAGTATTCCTCTAGTATACCTTTCAGAATAGCCCTAATGCTATAGCTTTATATAATAGCCTCGTTAATACTATATAGTTAAAGTTATTATTTCTACTATACTAATACTATACTAGTACCTTTCTATTATACCTCTCTTAATAACCTCAATACTATAGCCTTATATAGTAATAGTCTTATAGTATTAGTATGTTGAAATCTTATTATTAGCTGTACTAATACTACTTATATAGTAACCTTATTAATACCCTATATACTAAAGCCTAAACTACTACTACTACTATACTAATACTATACTAGGGTTTTTCTTATAATAGCTTCGTCATTATAGTTATATAAGTATTATAATATCAAAATTATTACTTCTGCTACACTAGTACTATACTGGCCTCTTTTATATACTTTTCTTAGGATAGTCTTACTATAACTTTATGTAGTAATCTTATAGATACTATATATATTGGAATTATCGCTTCTACTATACTAGTGTTATACTAGTCTTTCTTATATACTTCTCTTAGAATAACCTTACTATAGCCTTAAGTAGTAGTTTTATAGATACTATATATATCGGAATCGTTACTTCTACCGCTCTAGTACTCCCTATATAACCTACTAGTTAGAACCCCTAAGGATAAATAGAGATTTAAATATATGAGGAATAGAATAATAACTAAGTAATAGATCTATATAGGAAGCCTTAATATAAATATAAAGTTATTAATATATTCGAATTTAATTCTTCTAACTAGAATCCTAGCTATTATAGTCTAAATATTCTTCTTATAGATAACTAAGTAGTAGTCTAGCTGGAGGCTACTAGCGCGCCTTAATACTATAGTATATAATATATTATAGTTATAATATATAAGCTAAAGTATAGTATATATCATTATATAGCTATAACATATTAGCTATTATAACTATAGTATATAAAACGCTATAACTATAATATATATAATTTGAACTACTTCTAATACTTTATAAAAAAATGAACCTCTATATATTTACCTTACTTACTTAAGAACTACTAGGAGTAAAAAGGTAAAGTAAGTATATATTTATAGAGCGACTTTCATATAATTTATTCATGTGGAAATATTGTAGAACGGCGTATTACTTCTATTAAAATGATAGAAATAGAAGTTCTTTATATATTAGAATAAATCTAATAGGGGCTAGCTATAGTAGGTATTAGAAGAGTAAGAAAGCTAATATTATACTTTAGGAAGTAGTATGTCTACTAATAGTCATAATAGAAAGCCAGCTATCAGCCCCTCCTAAACTTTATTATTATATTTAAAGATTTTAATATTAATACTATACTAATATTTAAAAAATATAATACAACTTTACAATATTTCTATCATGATAGTTCTACTATAATTAATAATAAAAAGGTTTTAAAAGTAATTAGTAGTTCTATTAATAAATATTAGAATGAAAATATAATTACCATAGTTTTATTAATAGAAATAGAAGTTAAAAGTAATATGTCTTTAGAAGTAGTATATAAAGTATTCTTATATTCTATATAGTAAACCTTATATTTTACTTTACTAATATTATCAACCTTATATAGAGTTTTATATATTCAGCCTCCCTACCTAGTAGGTAGCCTTACATAACACTTAGTAAATAATCTCTATAATAAGAAAATACCTAATTATATATTATAACCTATATATATCTCTATAGATAAATATAGTTAAAAAGACCTAGTAGTATAAATAGTAGTTTAGACCTAGTCTTAATCTAGAAGTAGGAACTAATAAGTAATAGAGTAATAACTAGGTATATAAACTTATTAGTATAAACCTATTAATAATCTATATAAAAAGTTATAACTTAATATACTAATAGTATATAAGGATATATTAATAGGACTATATAGTGCGCCTAGTAACTAGCTAGCTATAACTACTAAGGTACTAGAAAGAGTTTTTAGCTAAAAGATTATAACTTAGATCCTTTAAACAATAGTCTATATAGCAATACAGACTCTACCTATATATTTAAACCTTTCCTAGTTAAAGCTTTTAGCTATACTTTTATAATTCTATTACTTCTACTTAATTTTTTAAATAACTAGTATAAGTAAAAATATCGGGTAGTAACTATTTTTATAGAAAATAGCTATTTTATAGGTACAGACTTAATACAAACCTTAATAAACTTTAATAATCAATATTTGATTTAATAGAGACGTATAGTAAGACTACTAATACTATACTATACTATTACTAGGAATTAAATAAGTAAAATAATAATAATAATAGGATAGTAACCTTAGGGGAAGATACCCTTAAAAAGAAATACCTCTTATATACCACCTAAGATAAATTAAAACCTAATATTAATATAAACCTTTACTAATAGTATGCTAAAAAGGTTAAAAATAGATACTAATTAAATAACTTTATATAAAATATATCTTAAAGAAAGGAATACCCTCCTCTTAATATAGGAAGAAGAAGTAGAATGACTTCTATTATACTTCTTAGGTCTAAGTAGTTACTAGGTCCTTAGTAACTAATATTTAGATTTAATAAGTAATCCTAAGTATTATTATAGCTACTATTCCTACTTAGACTAAACCTAGTAGGTATTATAAGTAAGGTACTTAAAACTATATAATCCTAAATAGTAATATACTAAAAATAGATATAAAAGTAGTAAGAAGCTTATAAGGAGTAGATTATAGTTTTTATCTAATAACTAGCTAAGTAATTAGTAGTACTTAGACTACTTAAAAATTAGGAAAAACTACCCTTATATAATTATAAAATAATAGGAGAAGAATTTATAGTTAAATAAGTTAATAACTAGATTATAGTTATTAAAAATAGTTACTAAATCTAGCTAGATAGTATAGTTAATTAGTAGATCTAGTAGGTATTTATGAAATTAGTACCCTAATTCTAGATAGAATAAAAAAACTATAAAATTAGCCTAGAGGATAACTTTATCTAAACTGATTTTATTATATTTATTTGCTAATAGTATATTAACCTAGAAATATAGGAGAAGTTATATAAATAGAAGTTTAAAGAAGTATAATAAAGAAAGTACTAGTTATTTATATAGTATTATACTAAATAGTTAGTATTATATTAAAACCTAGGTATACCTAGATTTAAGTAGAATAAAGGAGAAGTTTTTATTTATTTCTACTAATTATACTTAAATTTAAAAAAAGAAATAAAAAGACTTAAAATTTTAATCTTAAAAGCTAGAGATATTATAATAGAAACTAAGAAACTATAGGAACTCTAATAATACTATACTAGTAAACTAATATGAAATAGGGGATATAAATGTCTATATATAAACCTATAGTTTTTCTAATTATTTTTATTTTTATAAATAGTAAGATAAATAGAGCTATTAATTCTATTAATACTAAATAATTAGTAGTAAGATACTAATAAGTTAGGTAATACTATGTTTACTTTAAGCTAGAGAATTATATATATATTAGCTATACTATAAATTATAGAAACTTACTTCTTATATAGTAAGACTAGGTATAAAGCTATAAATTATAGGAGTAAAATAGGTATAAATAGGATACTAATAACTACTTAGGAATAGAGCGCTATAAAGTCCTATATTTTAGTATAAGCTATTAATACTAGCCTTTATATTGAGGAGATCTAAAGAAATAAATAGGTATAGAGATAGAACTAATAGTTTTTATACTAATTAAAAAATTAGTTCTTATAAGGAAAATAACTAAAAGTTTAATAATTATTCTCTAAAATACTAAAGAGAAAGAAATAATAGTAGATATAGACTTATATTTATAAGTTGACTTTATTAGTAAGTAGCTAGCTATATTACTAAGACTAATTCTAACTAAAATAATTATACTTATTTTAAAAAGATTTAATAGTTTAGTATTAGAACTAGAAAAGTTATACTAACTAATATTCTTCCTTATAGACTTAAATAATTACTTATAGAAATTATACTAACTATTTACTAATACTTACTAATTAGAAAGATATATAGACTTCTTATTAGAATAATATTCTATAGGTTAAGAAAGTATTATAATAAATACCTAGATAAACACCTAATACTATAAGTATATATCTATTACTAAACTAGAAGTATTTATATAAGAAATTATTAAGAATAATAAGATAGCCTATATATTATATATTAATAAAATAAGAAAAAATCTTAAGGTTTATATAGAAATACTTAGGGAAAGAAATAAGGTTATTATAATTATAAATATCCTTAAGGAGCTTATAAATAAGTAGGGAGTATTTAATAAGGTTATAATAAAATCTATCTTAATCCTTAAAAATACTAAATATATTATTAAGCTAGAACTAAATAAGAAATTACTTTATAAGCTTATATATCTATTAAATAAATAATAATTAGAGGAGTTAAAAATATATATTACTAAGAACCTAATAAATAGATATATATAGCTGTCTATAAGTAAAATAAGTATATTAATCTTTTTTATCTTAAAAAAAAATAGCTTCCTATATCTCTATATTAATTATAGAAGTTTTAATAAAGTTATAATTAAGAACTATTACTTATTACTACTAATTAATAAACTCCTAGATAGATTCTAAAAAGTAATATAGATTTTAAAAATTAACCTTAAGGATACCTATTACTATATTAAAATCAAACTAGAAAATTATTAGAAAATAGTATTTAAGATATAATATAATTACTATAAATATATAGTAATACTATTTAGTCTTACTAATACACTAGTAACCTTCTAGGCGTATATTAACTATATACTTACCAGCTTGATTAATATATACTATATAGTATATATAGATAATATTATAATATATATAATAAACACTAGAGAGAATTATATTAAGGTATTACTATAAATACTTATTAGGCTACGTAAAATATTTCTTTTCGCTAAACTTTTTAAATATAAATTCTATATAAAAAAATAAGTTTTCTAAGCTATATAATTATTTAAGAAAGAGTAAAAATAGACTTAGTAAGAATCTAAGCTATTACTAAATAGAAACTACTAGAAATATTTAAAGAACTTTAAGTATTCTTAGGCTTCTACAACTTCTACTACAAATTTATTACTAATTACTTAAGAATAATAATACTACTTATAGTACTTTTTAAAAAAAGAATAAAAAAAAAGGTCTTCTTATAATTAGAAAGTATAAAATCTATATTCTTAGTATTATAGAACACCTTCTACTTAGTAACTATTTTCTAATATTAAGATCTTATTAGGAATACTAAAGTAAAAATAGATATATTATAATAAGTAATCTTAGGTATCCTATTATAAAAAATAGAAAAGTAATAATGACTAATTACTTACTATTCTAAAAAGCTTAGTGAAGTAGAATAGAAGTAGGGAATAAGCTAATAGGAGTTACTAATTATTATTAAAAACTTTAACTACTAGGAGTATTACTTAATAAGACTCTTAAAAAAGTTTATAGTCCTAATAAACTATTAGGCCCTAATAAGTATTATTATAGTATTAATATAAAACCTTTAGAGAAAGTTTACCTATTAGATTTATAAACTCTTAGTATTTAACTTTAATTTAAAATATTAGTTTAAAGCTACTAACCTAGTAGATAAACTATCTAAATAGCTAGATTATATAAAAAGAGAAGTAGAATACTACGATATACTACTAACCTTTATAAATAAGCTATAACTTACTAAGTTATTATTAATAGATACTTATTAGAAGGTTACTAAAACTAAAAGAAATTTAGAATTAATAAAAGTTTTTACTTAGATAATATAAATATAGGAAGGATACCTTAGTATAAGAGTTAGACCTAGAGGTAGAAAACACTTAACTTCCTAAAAATACTATCCTAATAGGGATACTAGAAGTATAGTAATAATTATAACTATAGTTACTTATAGTAAAGAAATATATAGGATAATAGAGAATACCTAGTAAGCACTAGTAGGTAAAAAGAACTCACAAAAAGCTAAAGTTATTATTCTAGTATAATATATCTTATATTTAGTAATAAGAAGTCTTATAAAAGATAAAATAGTATACTCTACAAAAGACTCTAAAAATATTAAATAGGTTATTAAAAAGTTGCAGACTTATAATAAAAACTACTAGATATATATAAAGAAAGTTTAGAAAATAGCTAGTAGCTAGAAAAACTACTTAATAAATATAGAAAAGACACTCCTCTTCTAAGGAAGACTAATTATACCTAATATAGAATCCCTAAAATATAAAATCATTTACTTATATTATAATAAAAATAAGGTGGGCTATATAAATACTAATAAGACTTATAATCTTATAAAATAAAACTTCTATTAGAGTAATATAGCTATAAATATATAGGACTATATAATATTATATTAGATCTACTAGAAAATCAGAATACTAAAGTATAAACTATATAACTAGTTATAATTTCTATTTATCCTAATAAAACTATTTTAAGAAATTAGTATAAATTTTATTATAAAATTTCTAGAAAGTACTTATTAAGATAATAGTATATATAATACTATCCTAGTTATTATAGATAGGTTTATAAAGTTCGTAATATTTATTCTAATAATAAAAAGGATAATAGCTATAGAACTAGTAGTAATATTCTATAAAAAAATAGAATATTAGTTTAGCACTTTAGAAAGTATTATTAGTAATAGGGATAAACTACTTATAAACTAATTTTAAAAGGAGTTTATAGTAGAATAACTAATTAAATAATAGCTATTAATAGTATACTACTTATAAATAGATAGTTAAATAGAATGAATATACTAAATATTAGAATATTACTTTAAAGTATTTACTAGAAGTTTACTTACTATTTAAATAGTATAGCTAAGAGAAATTATATTTATATATAATAATAATAAATATAATACTACTAAGTACTTACTAATAGAAAAACTATATAAGTTCTATTTAAAAATAGTTAAATATATAGTAAAAAAAAACC
>AMCV02000003.1:3523770-3539202 GCA_000350065.2 Colletotrichum orbiculare MAFF 240422
GTATATAACTCGAAATATTAACTATATATATATAATTAAGGAGTAGTTATCAGGCTATTAATAAAGAACTTTAGGTTTAAATATAAGAAGTTAGTATTAAAATATATTAAAGTTTTAATAATAGAGAAGATAGGAGAATAAGTATATAAAGTATATTTATTAGAGTAATACTACTAGATATATAATGTTTTCCCTATTTCCTTATTTAAACTATAGATAGAATAGTAAAAAGATACTAATAGCTAAACTATCTTCTTTAAATTAGAAAATAACTTTATAAAATAAGAAGTAGAAGAAATTATAAAGAAGTAAGGAAATAGAAATAATAAATATTTCTTTATAAAATAAGCTAAATAACCTATAGAGTATAATATATAGGAAACTATAATTAACCTAAGTAATATATAAGAAGTTATTTAGAAATTTAAAAAATAGATAATTTAATATTATAAGAAGTAGGATAATTAGTATAATATTAATACTAAGTATTTAGTAATAATATCTTAAAAAAAGGGGGAGAAGTAATTCTATTAACTATTTAAATAGTTTAAATATTATTTTAAGAAGCATATCCCTAAACTAGAAAAAACTAATATACTTTAGTAATAACTTAACTAATATATATAGATAATACAATTTTTATACCTAAAGCTTAGGTATATTCTTATAAAGATATTTCTAACCCTTTTTTATAAATATAATAAGAATAATAAGTATTATAAATATAATAAATATTATAAATATAATAAATACTAAAAGTATAACAACTTATTTAGTAGTAAGAACTTTCTTAGTAACTATAATCTTTTTTATTAGAGTAATTTTTTTAGAAGTAGTAGTTTTAAAAATAGTAGACTTTCTAGTAATAAACTAATAGTTATTAGATATAGAAACTATAAGGATAGATAGAATAATATTAGAATAAGTCTTATACTTCTTAGTAAGAAGTCTTTCTACTTAAGTACTATTTATAGCCTTTCTTTTAATACTAAGTAAAATAGTATTATTAAGAGTAAAGTAATACTAAGGGCTTACTAAGTAGATTTTAATAGAAGAAGTATAATTACTTATAGTAAGTATAATAATATTATCTTTACTATTAATATAATAAGGAAACTATAAAAAAGTTTCTAAAACTCTAGATTTTCTATTTTTATTATTATCCTAATTATTACTACTATTTTTATTTTTACTAGTAGTAGATAATAGTAAACTAGGAGTATATATATAATAAAGTATAGTAATATTAGACCTATAAGAAATAGGGCGACTACTAATAATAGTAATAGGATATTTAAGTATATTATACTTAGAGTATTTAATAAAGTAATAGTGAAAATTATTATTAAATTAAAGTAGTCTTGAGATAGTAGGAGCTTTAGTACTTTTAGGTACTAGGGTGTAATAAGGTATATTGAGGAAATAAATAAGTTGTTTTTCTAAAGTAATAGTAAGGCTATTATTATAAAGATAGGTAAGTTATATAGTAGATAGTTAGTAAAACGCCTTTTCTATAAATTTTAGAATACTAAACTATCCTATTAATTAGTAGTAATAATAAGGTGAATATTTAGTAAATTTATAATAATAAGATATATAATATTTAAATATTAATAAATAATTAATATTTCCTAAAAAATAAAATATTTTATACTAAACTTCTTCTTCTATATATTTATAAAGGGGTTATGAATAATATTACCTATATATTACTATTTTACTAAGATTTTAATGAAAGTATAGAGTAATTTACCTTTATACTTAGGAGTTAAAACTTTTCGCTTAAGTATTTAGTAATAGATAATAGTTTAATTCTAAATTACTTAGGTAGTACTATATAACTTAAATAGAATCTAAATAGTAAAAGTTAATAAAAATAGTAAATATATAGTAAAAAATGATTTATACTATAATATTTCTATTTATTTTTTTTATAAAAGATATATTTTAGTATATAGTTGCTAATAATATAGAGTAACCTTTCTATATTAAGATAGAGTAATAATAAATAGTTAAAGTAAGATAAGTAGTCGCTAGGCTCTAGGCGTAAGAAACTTTTATTAAGAGCTTTTTTATTATTATAGATAAATATTTGGAAAATAGTAGTAATAATAGTAATATAAGATATTATTAAGGAATATATAATATATAAATAATAAAAAAGAAAAAAAAGGGAAGAAAGAAAAAATAATAAGTTAAGAATAATTAGTAAGATAATATAGAAAAATATTAAAAGGATAAAAATAGTATAAATAAAAAATTAAAAGATAATAAGATATATATAGAAAAAGTAGATAATACTTACTAAATATATAGTAAAATAATATAGGGGATTATAGTAGAATTAAAAGATTATTCCTACTAGAATAATACTATGAAGTTTAAAGGTATCGATATGTCGCTAGGATAATAATAAATATATTTATAAATAATAGAAGGAGTAATAGGATACTAATAATAATAATAATAAAAATTAGTTTTATTATTTAGATTATAAAAAATTATTTAAATAAATAATAGTATTATAATGGAATAATTATAAGTATTAAAGAAGTATTTAGTATAATAAATAGTTAGTAATAATGTATAGGCTTCGCGATAGATATTAAGGAGTATATAACTATAGTTTTAAGGACTAAGGTTTTTAGAGGGGGGGATAGTTATAAGGATATATTAATAAGACTATATAATATACCTAGTAATTAGCTAGCTATAACTACTAAAATACTAGAAAGAGTTTTTAGCTAAAGGATTACAACTTAGATCTTTTAAGTAATAGTCTATATAGTAATATAAACCCTACCTATATATCTAAACCTTTCCTAATTAAAGCCTTTAGCTATACTCTTATATAGTAGCTTTAAAATATTAAACTAACTATAGTAATACTTATAATATTTACTTATACTAACTAAGTACCTATTAAGTAATAATACTACTAGTATATCTTAGTAATACTAGCTATAGATATAAAAGAGAGCGATAGAAAACCAGCTAACTATCTTATAACAATACTACTAATAATAATAATAATAATAAGAATAAACCGCCCCTAGTTACTATTACTTTATATAACCCCTATAACTTCAATATAAATATTAACTTTATAAAAGTCGTTAATAACTATAAGAACTACAACTACTCCTATAAGGATTTAAAAAAACTAGCTTTATATAAAACTAACTTTACTACTTTCTCTAGCCCCCTTAAAATAACTATAACTATATTTAGCTCTAATATATTATTAGAAAATAAAACTATTAGTGGAGCTAAAAAAAAAACAAAATCAAAGTAATAAAAAGGAATCTAGCGCCTAAAAGTAAAGTATTTAAAAATAACCCTAAATACTTCGAATATATCTTAGAAGTAGCCTGTTAAGTATCTAAAAAAGTATATATATTGAAGTCTATTATAGAAGTTATTATTAGCTAATAGTAGGGAAGGTATAACCTAAAGTTAAATATATCATACTGGGATTTATATACTATTAGTATAACCTTATTATATAATATCTAAAGACCTAAAGTAACTATAGCTATAGCTATTAGTATAGTGTAAGTTAGGGTATAAGTCTTAGCTAGGAGCTAAATATTCTCTATATAAAGCTAAAAACTTTATAAACCTTATATACTATCTAAATAAATTAATAACTATTATATTTTGAATACTTATTAATAATATAAATCCTTTATATAAAACAAATAGAAATATTAAGAAGCTTTCTATTAGAATATTCTAATTACTAGTATTAAAGCTATTAATTAACTTTTAGAAGCTTTCGAATAATATTCATAGTATACTAGTAGTAGTAGTAACATCTAAGATAAAGCTTATATTGTACTACCTATACTACTAAAATAGTTCATCTATCATATACTATATAGTCTTTAATAATTTACTAATTATAATAAATATTAATAGCTACAACTTTAAAATAACTATCTTTCCATAGTTTAAATAAGTAATTCAGCCTAGTATCTTACTAGTAGCTTTACTTATAAAATTACTAAAAAGAAATAAGATTTATAACTAAAATAGTATAAGGAGTAGTTTTACATAAATATAATTTAATTATTTTACTTTGAGTAATTATAATAAAGACCTTAGTATCTTTATTGTTTTTGATTAGTATGGGTTTTATATTATACTAAATATAATCTCCTATAAAAGCTTCTTAAAAATGATAGAATTTTCTATATCCCTAAGAGTAAAACAAAAACATTTAAATCAAAGATACAAGAGGTTTAGAGTTAGTACTACTAAGGTCTCTCTTTATAATATATTTATAATATAGTATTATAACTACTTTAGCTACAAACCTAGTTATATAATTATTATTATCTAAAACTCTAAACCTTCTTTAAGAAATCTAAATCTAAAGTATATAACGATTTAAGTATAATTACCTTAAAGGTCTTTAATCTATGTAAACTTATATAGTTCTTGGGAACTTTTCAAAAGAAATCATATTTAATAGTTAGTTCTTATTTTATAAACCCTATAGATATTACTAGTATTAAGAACCTGCTTAAATAGAAGATATTCTAAGTACTAAATATAGTTAATTAACATGATATCTAATAAATAGAATTCGGTTAATTTTGCTATATACTTAGAATAGTATCTAGGCTTTTCATTCTATATATAGATTGAACTATAAGTTTAATTTAATAATAATATTTATATTAATACCAGTTTACAACTAGTTAAAATAGTAATAAAATTACATATTATGATAGATAATTATACTTCTAGCTTTAATATTTAACTTTATAGTAGTAGAAAACGTTATAGTAATGTTTAGAGGGAACTTGATTTGGATTAAGAATTAGTATATATAACTAAAGGTAATTATTAAAATTATAGAGTTGAAAGTTTCTATAAATCTCTTCGAGATAGAATAAAATAGAGCATTAAAAGTTAGGCATTTTATAATATATTATTTCTCTATATTCTTATAATAAAATTAACATTTCTTCGGAATCTATATAGCTACTTATAAAAGAAATCTTATAGAATACGTATAGAGATATCTAATTATAACAATTATAATTAAGACTATTATTTTATTATTTTAAGTTTTAATAGAATTATCTTAAGTATTATAATTAATAAATAACCTATAGATACTTAAAGCAAAATTATCTAGTTAATTTATAATTTGCTATATTAAGTTAATAATATTAGGGATTAGGCGTTAATTAGGTAATACTTTAATACTAATATATTATTATGTGGTTACCTTTGCTCTGTACCTGGAATGGTATCTAAGCTCTTTACCCCATATATAGATTTAACTATATAATTTACCTAATAATAGTATTTATACTAATACTAGCTTATAACTAGTTAGAATAGTAATAGAATTACGTATTTTGATAAATAATCATAACCTTACTTCTAATATTTAACCTTATAACAATAGAAGACCTTATAGTAACAATTAAAAAAACCTTTATTAAGATTAAGATTTAATATATATGCCTAAAAGTAATTACTAAGGTTATGAAGTTAAAAATCTTTTTAAACTTCTTAAAAATAAAATAAAACAAAATACTAAGAACTAAGTATTCTATAATTAATCGCTTTTCTATATTTTTAATAAAGTATTCGAAGTCTCCTTAAAATCTATATAACTATTAATAGAAAGAAGTATAAAACAAATCTAAAAATATTTACCTATAATTCCTATAAGAAAACCGAATAGTTTATTAAATTAGATTTCAATAAAAGTATTTTAAAAGTTATAAATAATAAGTAACTTATAGATATTTAAAAGTAATTATCTAACTATCTTATAGACTACTATATTAAGCTAAAGATTTTAAAGCTTAAATATTAAATAGAAAGTATCTTAATATTAATATTTTACTATTGTGAGAAATTGAGGAAGCTACTTAAAGGGGCCTCTAGGCATTATATAGAAGGTATATAAGGAAGCAAAATAGCTTATATTATTACTATTAAAATACGGTATATATAGAGTATTTAAACTTTTGAAACATCCTTTTAGAATATAGCCTAAAGCCTAATTTCTATAGCCTATATAGCTATATATATTTTATTATATAGCCTCCTAAGCGTTAGATATAATTAATAACTAGAGGAAATTATTCTTAGTAGTTTTCTAAATATAAAAAACGTTTAAATAACTATTTTTAAGTATTCGAAATATTTAAATAATTATTCTTAAGGCAAGAGTAATAAAGCTCTTAAGCCTAAGTAAAAATAATAGGGCTTTTAAGCTTTTAGAGTAAAAATAATAATCCTAAATAACTTCTATTATTTAAAAATAACTTCTCTTATTCTTTTTAAGTATTCTTAAAAAGTAAGGGGATTTTAAATATAGTTTTAGAAGTATCTCTAGTATTCTATAGGGTACTACTACTTTCTTATTTTTACTTTAGGGATATATAGCTACTTAAGATTATTACCTATTTAAAATTAAAGCTTAAAAGCGTGTTATATAAAATATAACTATTAAGCTAAATAAGATTATAAGATTTACCTTTTTTAGAATACTTCCTACTTATTATAATCCTTATATTTTATATACTCCGTCCTATTAGTAGTATAAAAGTATTACTCTAAGTATTATTTAATCCTAATAAGAACTAAAGCCTAATAAAAACTAAGGCTTAGTTATTAGGTAACTTATATTTTCAATATGTAAAACCTATTCTCATAATAGCTTAGAAAGTATATATTTAAATAAGAACTATTTATTAAGATATACTACTTATTAAAGCTATTATAAAAAGACAGACTCTTAATTTTTTTTAGATTATTAGGAGTGACCTCTTTTTTAATAAATCTTTACTATTTAGGTATATAGCCTAAACGACGTTTTTTTAATATTAACTTTACTCTGTAATCTAGTTAAACTAAGGTACTTTATATAAACTCTTAAGCCTTCTCCACCCCCCTAGACGTACTAAATAATATATAGCGCGTCTGAAAATTAATATTTAGATCTTTTTAACTACTATAGGCTAAGTCTATTATAGCTGAAGGAATGCTATTTTGTATGGTAGCTGATTAAAATATAAGTAGGGCGGAAAAGTAAAGAGTGGAGCGAAGTTAAAAGAGGTGTGATGAAATATATATAGCTACGTAGGCTATAGAAATTAGGCCTCAGGCTACACTCTAAAGGGACGTTTCAAGAACTTAAATATCCTATATATACTATATTTCAGTAGTAATAATATAAGCTATTTTGCTTCCTTATATACTTTCTATATGGTACTTAGAGGCCTCTTTAGGTAGCCTCTTCGATTTCTCATAGTTATAAGCCTAGCTTTTAGTATTTTCAAACGCCTAAACCCTTTTTTTACTAAAATTCGAATAGTCATAATAACTTTAATAACCTTCTTTTACTAAAATTCTAACGCCTATATATATAAGAACCTCTTTTTAATCCTTCTAATATATATATAGTACTACCTATCTCGAGGCGCCTTTATATATCTCTTTTAATATTAATACTGTCGACTTCTTAAAAGTACCCTTATAGCGCTTTTATTATACTATTAGGCTAGCTATTACTCCTTCTTTTAATTTTACTCTACTTTTTACTTCTCTACCCTATTTATACTTCAATTAGCTACTATATAAAATAGTATTCCTTTAGCTATAATAGACTTAGCCTATAGTAGTTAAAAAAATCCAAATATTAATTTTTAGATGCGTTATATATCGTTTAGTATGTCTAGAGGGGTAGAAAAAACCTAAGAATCTATATAAAGTACTTTAGTTTAATTAGGTTATAAAGTGAAGTTAATATTAAAAAAATATTATTTAAGTTATATATTTAAATAGTAAAAATCTATTAAAAAAAGGCTACTCCTAATAATCTAGAAAGAATTAAAAGTCTATCTTTTTATAATAGCTTTAATAAGTAGTATATCTTAATAAATAGTTACTACTTAAATATACACTTTTTAAACTATTATAAGAATAAGTTTTATATATTAAAAATATAAGTTACTTAATAGCTAGACTTTAGTTCTTACTAGGTTTTAATTCTTATTAGGATTAAATAATATTTAGAATAATACTTCTATACTACTAGTAGGATAGGGTATATAAAGTATAAAGGTTATAATAAGTAGGAAGTATTCTAAAAAAAGTAAATCTTATAATCTTATTTAGTTTAGTAATTATACTCTATATAATATACTCTTAAGTTTTAATCTTAAATAAGTAATAATCTTAAGTAGCTATATATCTCTAAAATAAAAATAAAAAAGTAGTAATACTTTATAGAACGCTAGAAATACTTCTAAAGCTATATTTAGAATCCCCTTATTTTTTAAAAATATTTAAAAAAGATAGGGGAAGTTATTTTTAAATAGTAGAAGCTATTTAGAATTGTTATTTTTATTCTAAAAACTTAAGAACTTTATTACTTTTACCTAGGTTTAAAAACCTTATTACTCTCGCCTTAAGAATAATTATTTAAATATTTTAAATATTTAAAAATAGTTATTCAAATACTTTTTATATTTAGAAAACTACTACGAATAACTTCTTCTAACTATTAACTATATCTAATACCTAGGAAGCTATATAATAAAATATATATAGCTATATAAGCTATAGAAATTAGGTTTTAGGCTACGCTCTAAAGGGATATTTTAAAAGCTTAAATACCTTATATATACCGTATTTTAGTAGTAACAATATAAGCTATTTTGCTTCTTTATATACCTTCCGTATAGTACCTAGAGGCTTCTTCGGGTAGCCTCCTCGATTTCTTATAACTATAATACTAATAACTTTTTAATTTTATATAGAGAATATTTAGTTCTTAACTAAGACTTATATTCTAACGTATTCTATACTAATACTTATAGCTATAGTTACTTTAAATCTTTATATTATAATATATTTAATCTTAAGTTATACTTTTTTAAGAAAAGCTAATAGCTTGCTCTCTACTACAACTATTAGTAGATATATTACCCCCTAAAGTATAATTTTAGCCCTCTTACCCCCTTACTAACTACTATAGCTAGCTTTTAAGTAATCTAAAGCTAAACCCCTTATAACTATAACTAGTATACTTACTTTATATTAACTTTTTCAATAATAAACAACTAATAACTCTTTTTATAATAACCTCACGCCCTTACGCCTTTATAGCTATTAATATATAATTTAAATATCTCGAGATATTTAATTACTACTAATTATAAGCATTCTATTTAAATATTTATTATAACTTCAATATCTATAATCTTAACATCTCTAATAAGTTCTACTAACCCCTAAGATAAGACTTTATATTATTAATATAAAAGTTTTCTACTATTAATATAAACTAACTTATAATTTCTATATAAGTATAATAGGATTTAGCTTGCTCTTATTAGTAAATAATCTTAATATATTAAATATAGCTAATATATAAATAATATTTATATAGATATAAATACTCTTACTATAGCTTAATAGCTTTTAAAATCCTTATAATTATATTACTATAATACTTAATAGTATCTAGTAATTAATATTATAATAGTATATTAATATTAGAATATTATCTAATTAACACCTAGTTTCTGAAATCTTTAATTTAATATAATAGTTTATAAGATAGCTAGATAATTAATTTTTAAATATCTATAAACTACCTATCGATTATAGCTTTTAACATGATTTTATTAAGGTTTAATCTAATGAATTAATAGCCTTAAATATAGGAATTATAAGTAAATATTACTATATTTATTTTATACCTTTCTTCTTATAAATAGTTATATAGATTTCAAGGGGATTTTGAATCTATTATAAAAAATATAGAAGAATAATAGGTTATAGAATGCCTAGCTTTTAATACTTTATTTTATCCTATTTTTAAGAGGTTTAAAAAGGTTTTTAACTTTATAACCTTAGTAGTTACTCTTAGCTATATATAAAAAGTCCTAGTTTTAATAAAGTTCTCTTTATATAGATTATTATTATAAGGTCTTCTATTACTATAGGGTTAAATATTAGAACTAGGGGTATAATTATCTATAATAATAGGTAATTTCATTACTATTTTAACTAGTTGTAAGCTAGTATTAATATGAATGCTATTATTAGGTAAGATTTATAGTTAAATCTATATATAGGGTAAAGAGCTTAGATATTATTCTAGGTATAGAGTAAAAGTAACTAACTAAAAGTTATACTCTTTCTACTATTAGCTAAAAGAAACTCTATAATACACTTTAATATATATATCTTTTTCAATATCTAATAGGCTACTTCTAGGACTTTTTTAAAGTATTTAGAGTTATCTTTAAATATCTTACTCTTAGGCACTAGAATCTTCTTTATTACTTTGATTTTATTTTTATTCATTCTACTAGTAGCTTTATCTTCTAATAATATATTAAGACTATTTATATTTATAATTACTTTAAGGAAGCTGGGGGGAATACTAAAGTTACTCTTATATAAAATTAATCTTTTTAAGTCCTTATTAAAATAGGTATAGTTCTTATAGTTATTAAAATTTTAATAAGGGTAATACTTATATTAAAGTTATAGGAATTAAATATAGTAATAGTTCTTATTGTTCTTATTATTATTAGTAGTATTACTATAAATAGGGATATTATCATAAGATAGTCGGCTAGTCTATAGTAATCTATTGTTTTCTTTCTATATCTATAGCTAGCATTATTAAGATCTACTAATAGTATTCTAATAAGAGTCAACGTTATAAGTACTACTATAATAAGTTTAATACTTCGAGTTACTATTAGTATATTAAGCTCTAACCCTCTATATAAATTGTTACAAGGCTTATACTAGCTTCTAGATTGAAACTAGGTCTAAACTAGTAGTTATACTACTAGGTCCTTTCATTTATATTTACCTATAGAGATATATATAGGCTATAATATAGAACTAGGCATTTACTCTATTATAGAGATTATTTACTAGGCGTTATATAAGGCTACCTAATAAGCGGGGGGCTAAATCTATAAAGCCTTATAATACTAATTACTAAATACTTTAGAATATTATAATAATATAATTATCAAGGTTTTAAAAACTATTAAAGCATATAAGAAGATTTTATATCTATATAAATATAATTTATATATTAACTATACTTAATATATTAAGATAATTTACTAATAGGAATAAGTTAAGTCTTACTATACTAATATAGAAGTTATAACTTAATTTATATTAGTAATAGAGAACTTTTATATTTGTAGTATAAAGGTTTATCTTAGTAATAAATAAAGCTTAGTATATAATAAAGATATTGAAATTATAAATACTAAAATAATAATAAATATTTAAATAAAGTACTTATAGTTAATAGGAATTGAACATCTAAAGACATTTGAACTATATATAGCTATAAAAGTATAAAAATATAAAAGTGTAAAGGTATAAGGATAAAAAGTTATTATAGAAGAAGCTATTAGTTATTTACTATTGAAAAGATTAATGCGGGTAGGTATACTAGCTATAACTATAAGCAGTTTAGCCTTAGATTAACTAGGAGCTAGCTATAGTAGTTAGTAAGAAGTAGGAAGGCTAAAGTCGTACTTTAGAAAGCAATAGTCATAGTAGAAAAGAAGCTATCAGCCCTTCCTAATAACATTAATAATAAGAAATTTTATTTACATATTTGAAATCTAAGTTATTATATAAATTTAGTTTGCCTATTCAAATTTGTAGTTTTTAATCTTTAGAATATAGAAATTATAGAATACTATAAAAATCTTTAAACCTTTCTCTATGAAGTCTATAATAACCTTTATATAAACGTCTTTCGTAATATCTAGTAGAAGTTATTAATCTTCTTCATAATCTATTTCGAAAGGAACAGAGCTTTTAAGAATACTTCATTTAGGTATTTTAAGGATTTATTAGTAATATTTAGGTTTTAGAAATTACTTTAAGAATAACTTTCACAAGTCTTTTAAAAGAGTTTTGATAAGTAGTTATTTTAAAATTAAAATCACCTTATGAATTATACGTTTTAGTTTCTATTTAAAGAACATTATACCAGGTAAATTACGAATCAGGTCTTTTAAAGAAAAGCATAGAAGTATTTTTGTAGATATCTTTATATTTAAAATCTATTCAATTATTATAATATATACCATTAGCCTAGTAGCTTTTTAGTATTATAAAACCTTTCATTATTATATACAATTAAGACGTAGAATTTAATATATATTATATATAACTAAGTATAGCTAAATATATTATAGAAAGCTTTATTATAAGTAGTTTTAATAAAGCGAAGCCTATATAGATAGTACTGATACCTGAGGTTTAACTAATATAAACTTTACTTCTTAAGTATATTATTCCTAGTAGCTATACTGATATTTTCCCTACCTAAGTATAGCTAAATAATAAGTAGACAACCTATCGTTATATAATTTTTAATATTAGCCTAATTAGTAGTATTACTTATGTATATATATATATATATATAAATACTCAAAGCCAAGCTACTATTTACTATAGTATTATACTTATAGTAAGACTAGCTCTTTATATATAATTATTATATTTATTCGAATATCTAAAGAACTATAATTCCTTTTGTTCTATTAGAAGTAATAAAGAATTCTACGATATTTGTATATGAATAAATCGTATAAAGATCGTTCTACAAATATATATTCTTTTCACCTTTTTACCTTTAGTAGTTCCTAAGTAAATAAGGTAATGATACAAAGGTCTATTCTTTTATAGGGTACCGGAAGTAGTTCAAGATATATATACTATAGCTGTAGGCCTTATGCGTTATGGCTATAGTAATTTGTACGCTATAGCTATACTATAGTAAGTATTATAAGATATACTATATTTCAGCCTATATATTATAATTATAGCATACTATATATTATAGCTATAATAGCCTATATTATATACTATAGCATATATACTATAGTTTTAAAGCTCTATATACTATAGCTATAGTAGCCTATGTACTATACCTATAATGAGAAATGTAGTAGTACTATAGTTACAGCTAGAACTCCGAAATAAACCTTATATATAAAAGCCTCAATATCTCTATGAATAACAATTAGAAATAGTTAATAATACTATTTATTAAATTCCTATTTCTTACTCGATGTAATTACTATTATTAAGAATACTTTCATCAAGTCTCCAAATTAAGAAAACTACTTTCATCATATTATATTTCTAATACTCTGGAGTTTTCTATAGTAATAACTTAACTATTAACTTACCTACTTATCTATCTATTCTAACGATAATAGGTTAATCTATAGTCTAGTATCTAATCTGTATTATATAAAGACACTTATAACGATTTGAATATAGATCTACTCTATAGCTAATAGTAATATAATACTAGAAATATATTGTTTTAATATTGGAGAAATACTATAAGACTTTAACTAGTAAATAGTATAGTAGGAATAAGAGAAAGAGAAATATATTATAAGCTATACTTAGTAATTAGATATAAGCTATAACTATATAGTTCCTACTTAAGTATAGCGAAAAATTCAATAGACGGCTTATTATTATATATCGTTTGATATTAGCCTAATTGATAATACTATATATATATATATATATATATATATATATATATATATAANNTATATATATATATATATATATATATATATATATATATATAGATATTAAAGACTGAGCTACTATTAATTATAGTATTACGCTTACTGTGGGGCTAACCCTTTATAAATAATAACTTATATTGATATATATTCAGCTTTAGCTTATATACTACCTTTCTATATAGATTACTATTTTGAAATTATTTGTTTCTATGAAATTTACTGTTAGAATTAGAAATATAATTACCTATAATTATTAGTAATCTTATTATTATTTAAGCTAGCTATTATAAGTTTTTTCTTTATTATTACTATATAGTCTTCTATTATTAAAAGATTGAAAATTAAAACTAGGAGTATAATCATTTATAATAATAAGTAGTTTTACCACTATTCGAATAGTAACCACTTGGGGTATAAAGGCTAGATAGAGAGTAATTGTAACAAATAATCTAATATATTATATATACCAAAACGCTGATTTTGAATTAGAAAGATAAGAAAGCAAACTATAAGTAAGAGCTATAATTATAATATAAAATAACTATATATAATTATAAACCTACTTTTTCAATATTCTCTTTTAGACTAAACTTATAGCGAGTTGAATATATAAAACTATTAGGTAGGTAAGTCGACAGTTAAGTTATTACTATAAATGAATATAAAATTAAGAGAAACGTATTATAATAAAAGTAGTTTCCTAATATAGAGACTTAACTAAAATATTCTAAATAATAATAATTATATAGAAAGAGGAGAAAGCCTAATAGCTTTTTCTATACTATAACTATTAGTAGCTATATTACTACTTAAAGTATAACTTTAGCTCCCCTATCCCCTTACTAATTACTATAACTAGCCTCTAGTTAATTTAGAACTAAACTTCCTATATTTGTAGTAACTAGTATATCTATCCCGGGTTAACTTTTGCGGAAATAATAAATAACTAATAATTCTTTCTATAATAACCTTATATTTGTATACCTTTATACTTTTATATTTTTCTACTTTCATAGCTATATATAATTCGAATATCTCGAGATATTTAATTACTACTAATTATAAAAACCTTATTCAGATATATATTATAACTTTAATATCTACAACTTTAATATTCGGGAGAAGCTAATAGCTCGCTCTCTACTATAACTATTAGTAGATATATTGCCTCCTGGAGTATAACTTCAGCCCTCCTATCCCCCTACTAACTACTATAGCTAGCTCCTAGTTAATCTAAAGCTAAACCTCTTGTAGCTATAATAGTTAGTATACTTACCCTATATTAATCTTTTTATAGATAACAAATAATTAATCACTCTTTCTATAATAACCTTACGCCTTTACGCCTTTATAGCTATATATAATTTAAATATCTCGAGATCTTTAATTACTACTAATTATAAGTATTCTATTTGAATATTTATTATTATCTTAATATTTATAACATTAATATCCTTATTATAAACTAAGCCCTACTTATTCTTAAGATAAGACTTTATACTACTAATATAAAAGTTCTCTATTATTAATATAAGCTAACTTATAATTTCTATATAAATACAATAGGATTCAACTTATTCTTATTAGTAAATAATCTTAATATATTAACTATAGCTAATATATAGATAATATTTATATAGATATAGATATTTCTAATATAACTTAATAGTTTTTTAAGCCCCCATAATTATATTACTATAATACTTTAAAATATCTAGTAATTAGTATTATAGTAATATATTAATATTAAGGTATTATCTAATTAATACTTAGTCTCTAAAATTTTTAACTTAATATAATAGTTTATAGGATAATTAGATAATTATTTTTTCAATATCTATAA
>AMCV02000003.1:3539461-3554418 GCA_000350065.2 Colletotrichum orbiculare MAFF 240422
GTTACTTATTAACTATAGTTTTTGAAATGGTTTTATTAAAGCTTAATTTAATAAACTAATAGTTTTAAATATAAGAATTATAAATAAATATTACTATATTTATTTTATAACTCTCTTCTTATAAATATTTATATAGATTTTAAAGGGATTTTAAATCTATTATAAAAGATATAGAAGAATAATAGGTTATAGAATACCTAGTTCTTATAAGTATTCTATTTCATCCTATTTTTAAGAAGTTTAAAAAGGTTCTTAATCTTACAACTTTACTAATTATTTTTAGCTATATATATTAAGCTTTAGTTTTAATAAAATCCTTCCTAATTATTATTATGAAGTCTTCTATTATTATAAGGTTAAATATTAAGACCAAGGGTATAAATATTTATAATAATAAGTACTTTTGTTACTATTTTAACTAGTTATAAGTAAGTATTAGTATGAATATTATTATTAGGAGAAATATATAGTTAAATCTATATACAGGGTGAAAAGCTTAGATATTATTCTAAATACAGAATAAAAGTAACCAAAAAACTTTAATATTCTCTTAACTAAACCCTACTTATTCTTAAGATAAGACTTTATACTATTAATATAAAGGTTCTTTATTTCTAATATATACTAATTTATAATCTCTATATAAATATAGTAACACTTAGTTTATTTATATTAGTAAACAATCTTAATATATTAATCAAGTATAGCTAATATAGAAACAATGTTTTTATAGACATAGATACTTCTAGTATAGCTAAATAGCCTTTGAGACTACTATAGCTATAATACTATAATACTCTTAAGTATTTAGTAATTAGTATTATAGTAATATATTAATATTAGAATATTATCTAATTGATATTTAGTATCTAATACTTCTAGCTTAGTATAATGACTTAAAGAATAGCTAGACAATTTTCTTCTAACTATCTATAGGTTATTTATTAATTATAGTATTTAAAATTTGTTTATTAAAACCTAGTTTCATATAACAATAGTTTTATTTATAATAATTATAAATAGATATTTCTATATCTTTTTTTGATCGTTTTTCTAGATAGCTATATAGATTTCAAGGAAACTTCATTTCTATTATAAACGTTATAGAAGAGCAATAGATCCCAGGATACCTAGCTCTTATATCTCGAAGTAAGTATTCTATTTTATTCTATTCTTAACAAATTCAAAAAGGTTCTTAACTCTATAACCTTTATAGTTACTATTAGTTATATATATAAAGCCATAGCTTTAATAAAACTCTTGCTATATAGATTATTACTACGAAGTCTTCTATTACTATAGGGTTAAATATTAAAACTCGAAGTATCATTATCTATAATAATAAGTAATCTTATTATTAGTTTGTAATAAAACGTATATAACTATACAGGCTATAGAACTAAGCTATAGGCTACCCTCTCAATCGATATTTTAAGGGTTTAAATACCCTATATATTCCGCATTTTAGTAGTAATAATATAAACTATTTTACTTCCTGATATACTTTCTATTTAGTATCTAAGGCTTTTTTTAGGTTGTTTCTATTGATTTTATTACAGATATAAGCCTAATGTAGCTTTGCTTTTAGTGTTTGTAAATGCCTAAACCTTTCTTTTACTATTTAAATAGTTTATAATAATTCTAATAGCCTTCTTTTATTGAAGTCCGAGTATAAATATAGCTTTTATATATTAGAACCTCTTTTTGCGATTCTTTCTTCTAATATATACGTAGTATTACTTATTCCGAAGTACTCCTATATATTCCTTTCGATATTAAGAATTATAGACTTCTTAAAAGTATTTGTAAAGTCTCTTTACTATACTATCAAGCTAGTTATACTTTTCTCTCTTTTAATTTAACTTTATTCTTTACTTTTTTACTTTATTTATACTTAGATTAATTATTACTTGAAATAGTATTCCATAGTTATAATAAATTTAGTTTGTAGTAGTTCTATTTAGAAATCCGATTATTTCTTTTCAGAAACATTATATATTATTTAGTATATCTAGAGGGGCGGAGAAGGCTTAAGAGCTTATATAAAGTACTTGCCAGTTTGTTCGAAGGGGAATATATACCATATATAATCTTGCTGTATAGGTATAAAGTGGTATTCTAGTTATTTCTTATTATTATTATTATTATTATTGTATTATATAGTATATAGCATTACATAAAGCTCTAGATCTATAGTATAGTCATTACTTACTAATTACTATATATTTAGCTATAATTATTACTAGCTATTTATACTTATTATTAGTAGAATATAGAAGGTATATTACTATATGTATATAGTAATATGTATAATTACTATATATTCTATAGTATTATATAACTAATACTAATAACCTTTCTTTTTACTATATACTTTCATATCTCTTTTTATATACGAAAAAGAGTACCTTTAGCTATTTATATCTTTTTACTTTAATAATACTTTAATATTTCATTATCTATTCTATTTAAGTTACTTACCTTTCTTTCTAAATAGTTATATAGTTTAGATTAATCAATCTCTTAAATATATAGTTTAGTATATGTTTTATAAAGATATTAGTAATATCATTATCTCTATAAATGTATTATATGTTATAGAACTTATAGTATTTATATAATGATTTTAATATCATAATATTAATTATAAAGTAGTTTTCTTTAGTAATACTAAGTCTTATGAGGTATCTATAAAGTATATATAAGTTATTATATATAATAATTAGGATTTAACAGATCTTTTAATACTAGAAGATTTCCTTAAATAACACAACTACAATATAAATAAAGTCCATACTAATTACCATAATATAAATCTCTGAAGTAAATATCTTCCTAGTAATTCTTTTATTTTCAATAGAAGAATAATATCTGAAGTTAGTGTAAAAATTAAATTTATCATTGTTAATAGTAGTCTTTTAGTTTGAAATTGATTTAAACTTTAGTTAAAATAGGAAATCAGTATTATTAATGGATAAGCTACTAATAAAGATATAAAAGTATATTTTAGGAACATTCAGTAGAATGAAATTAAAATTATAATTAAAATGTTTAATTTATTATTCAAGATATCTGTTCAATATAATAGTATTATTACCTGAAAGCTTATATTTGTATATTATATAGGAGAGGTTAAATGGTATATCTAGTTAATATATTAAAATAAAGTATATTATATATATATATATTGTTTAATATATACCTTCTTAAATACCTTAAGTACAATATACATCAAAATAAAAGCTAGCCTTTACTATTAGTATTCTTAATATAAGTAGAGGATATTATTATTAAGTAATAAGATACTTCTATTAACTACTAGTAGTATTAATCTTAAGAAAGTTATTTGATGTTTAGCCTTAAATATAACTGTTTAGAATTCTTCATCTTTATGAAAAAGAGTTATAACTAAGTAATTAAAGGTATTATTAGTTTATATATTTATAGAGCTAAAGACTGTATTCAGAATATAAAATAAAGAAATATAAGCTATATATTAATGTCTCTAATTATAACTATTTTTATCACAATTAGAGTAAATTACTTTATATTTTCTTTTTCTAAAATATTTTACGAATGTTTTCTCAATATACTAAAATACTATAGATTATCTAATTTAGTATTTCTATAGGATAGAATTCATCGTATTATAGTTAAGTAATTGAAAAGGTATTAATAGGAAATTTCAAATCTTCCTGATTACTAGAAATACTTCTCTTCAAACCTATAAAGAAATTTTCAAGATTGAATTATACTTATAGTATTTCTTTATTTAGAATATTAATCTAATAGAAAACTATCTAAAAAAATACTATTACAATATTAATGATTAAAATAGAAATTATTAGTTTTAAATATAGTTTAAAAGAAACTATAACATTAAGATATTTTTTTAAAACATTAAACTTAAGGTTAAAGATGTTTAGCAAATCTGTTATAATAATTACTAAACTATGAGACTAGTAATTTGAAAGGATAAAAACCTATTTACTAGGTTTTAATCCATAAGTATTTATTAAAGATAATTATACTAAGAATACTTAAGAAAAAGTCTTAAAGTTATCTATATACCTATAGATTAAATACTAGTAATTAAATTTATAAAAGACTTAACTTACGTAAAATTTAAAAGGTTTAAAATATTTCTTACCTTAAAAGATCTATAAGTAATATTGTTAAGACTAGCTAAAATAGATAAGTCCATTTCTTAGAACTTTTCCTCATTATTTAAATAATATATAAATATAATTTAGATTCCCAAGATTAAACCTTTCAACAAAGTTTTTAATAGTATTAATATAGAAAGTAAGAAACTAGCGAAACTCCTTAAATCATTTATAAGTAATTATGATGAAACAGATATAGCCACATATGCCACGAAATTAGGCTTCAGGCCACACTCCAAAGGCGACATTTCAAAGGCTTAAATACCCCGCATATGCCGTATTTCAGTAGTAATAATACAAACTATTTTACTTCCTCACATACCTTCTATATAATACCTAGAGGCCCCTTCGGGTAGCTTCCTAAATTTCTTATAATTATAAACCTAGCTTTTAGTATTTTCAAATATTTAAACCCCTTTTTTTACTAAAATCGAATAATCTATAATAACTTTAACAATCCTCTTTTATCAAAATTCGAATACTTATATATATAAGAACTTCTTTCTAATCCTTCCTTTTAATATATATATAGTACTATCCTTCTTAAGGTATTTCTATATATCTCTCTTAATATTAAAAATACTATTAACTTCTTAAGAATACCTTTATAATACTCTTTCTCTTACTATACTATTAAGCTAACTACTACTCCCTCTTTTAACTTCACTCTACTCTTACCTCTCCACCCTATTTATACTTAGATTAACTACTATTCAAAATAGTATTCCTTTAGTTATAATAGATTTAGCCTATAGTAGTTAAATCTAAATATATATCTGAATATTTCTTTTCAGATATACTATATATTATTTAGTATATCTAAGGGGGTAGAGAAAGCTTAAGAGCCTATATAAAATACCCTAGTTTAACTAGGTATAAAGTAAAGCTGATATTTCAGATAACACTCTTCAGGCTATATACCTAGGTAGTAAAAATCTATTAAGAAAGAAGTTACTCCTAACAATCTAAGAAGAGTTAAAAGTCTAACCCTTTATAATAATTTAATAATAAGTAGCTAATACGTTAATAACTAGTTACTACTTAAAATATACTTTCTAAGCTATTATAAAAATAGGTTTGATATGTAAAGTATAGGTTACCTAATAACTAAGCTTTAGCCCTCACTAGACTTTAGCTCCTATTAAGACTAAATACCTAAAGTAGTACCCTTATACTACTAGTAAAATAGGGTATAGAAGGCGTAAAAGTTATAGTGAATAAGAAATACTACAAAGAGGGTAAATCCTACAATCTTATTTAGCTTAATAGCTATACTCTACATAGCATACTCTTAAGCCTATATATCAATCTTAAGCCTATATATTAATTTCAAGCCTATATAATAATCTCAAATAGCTATATATCCCCAAAACAAACAAGAAAGCAGTAGTACTAAAAGTACTAGAGATACTTAAGGGCTATATTTAACATCCCCCTACTTTTTAGAATATTCGAAAAAGATAGGAGAAGCTATTTTCAGATGGTAGAAGCTATTTAGAATTATTACTTTTACTAGATAACTATATTTAAAACTAGAAAGCCCTATTACCCTCACTTTATAACCTAAGAACCTTATTACTCTCACCCTAGAATAATCTTTCAACTATTTTAAACATTTCAAATACTTTTAATATTTCAAACATTTTTTATATTTAGAAAACTATTAGGAATAGCTTCCTCTAGCTACTAACTATATCTAACACCTAGGAAACTATATAATAAAATAAATATAGCTATATATACTACGAAATTAAACCTCAGGCTAAACCTTAAAAGCGATATTTCAAAAACTTAAATATCCCGTATATACTATATTCTAGTAGTAATAATACAAGCTATTTTGCTTCCTTATATACCCTCTATATAGTATCTAGAGGCCCCTTCGGGTAGCTTCCTCGATTTCTTATAGTAATAAAACCTTCTAACTAAACTTATATCTAATTTAAAATAAACTACTTAAATTTAAAATTCTTAATAAATAAATTAGAAGTAATGATTAATATATAAGAATCAACCGAAAAAGTATTTTAAATGAATTATATCTTCTGAAGGAAAAAGCTACTAGTAAACCCCATTTCAAAAATATTAATACCTATCTAATAAATAGAGGGAAACTACTGAGACTAATTACTAAAATATCAAAACTAAGATTCTAGCTTCTAGATCCTCTAGTAATTACTTAAAATACAGAAATTAAATTAATAAGAAACCTAATTAGAATTACTAAAACCGTAACAATATAACTAGTAGTAGAAAGCTAGATAAGTAATAGTACGTAAAATAATTAAATAATAGTAAGTTATATAATAATTAGAATCTTAGTAATAGATTTAGAAATATTTCTATTCTTACGGAAAGCTGTTTTAAACACTTTCTACCATTTAGGATATAACTTAAACTAGACTAATTTCTTTATATGATTAACTTTCATATTTTTCAACTATGGAATATCAATTTTACAACTAAAATATTCATCTAAAATACTTATTCTATTGTTATTTATAGATTAGATAACTTTAAGATATTCCTCAAATATTTTATACGTTTGATTAGAAATGAAAATGTAAGTTCTTTTTAAATTAGTTTTATATTACTAGTACTACTTAGAAGATAAATCTTTACTTTTAATTCTCATAACATAGGGATATTTGCTTTAAAAGAATTTATAACCTAAATAGTAAAGAATATAAAGAATAATTCAAATAAACTAAGTATTACTAATTATTCTTATCTAGAGAAGATAAGTTTTATATTCTTCCATAATTCTATTTTGATTACTTTTCTTAGAAAGAATAGATTTTATTAAAGTATTCTTAGAAAAGTATACTTCTTATTTAATTTAATTAGTTAATATTTTATTTTCTTTAGTTACTTTTACTCTATACTTAGAATGCTATTGAGGCTCTTTGCTCTATATATAGATTTAACTATATATTTCACGTTATAATAATATTCATGTTAATACTAGCTTATAATAATTAAAATAGCAATGAAATTACCTATTACTATAGATAATTATATCCTTAGTTTTGATATTTAACTTTATAGTAGTAGAAGACTTTATAGTAATAACCTATATAGGAGAGTTTTATTAAGACTAAAGTTTAATTTATATAGCTCAAAGTTACTATTAAGGTTATAAGATTGAGAACTTTTTTAAACTTCTTCAAGATAGAATAAAATAGACTATTTATAAGAGTTGAGTATTTTGTAATATATTATTCTTCTATGCCTATACCTTTATAGTAAAATTGAAATCCCCTTGAAATCTATATAGTTATTTATAATTAGAGAAGTATACTATAAGTATAATAATATTTACTTATAATTCCTATAATTAAAGCTCTTAGTTTATTAAATCAAGCTTTAAGGGAATTACCTTAAAAATTATAATTAAGGGGTAGTGTATAGATAGTTAAAAAATAATTACCTAGCTATCCTATAAGCTATTATATTAAGTGAAAGATTTTAGAGACTAGGTGTTAATTAAATAATACCTTAATATTAATATATTATTATAATATTAGTTATTAGATATTTTAGAATATTTGAATAATATAATTATAAAGGCTTTAGAAGCTTTCAAGTTATACTAGAGATATCTATATTTATATAAGTATTATTTATATATTAGCTATATTTAATATACTAAGATTACTAGTTAATAAGAAACAAGCTGAGTCTTACTATACTTATATAGAGATTATAAGTTAGTTAATATTAAGAGTAAAGAGCTTTTATACTAATAATATAAAGTCTTATCTTAAGGATATATAAGGCTTTATTTATAATAAGGATATTAAGGTTATAAATATTAAAGTTATAATAAATATTTAAATAGAATACTTATAATTAGTAGTAATTAAATATTTTGAGATATTTGAATTATATATAGCTGTAAAGGCGTAAAGGTATAAGGTTATTATAGAAGGAGTTATTAATTATTTATTATTTATGAAAAGGTTAATATAAGATAGGTATATTAGTTATAACTATAAGAAGTTTAACTTGGGATTAACTAGGGGCTAGTTATAGTAATTAGTAATAGAATAAGAAGGCTAAAGTTATACTTTAGGACGTAATATATCTACTAATAGTTATAGTAGAGAGCGAGCTATTAGCTTCTCTTATATTGAATATTTCTAATATTTATCTTAGAAGAAACTTCTTAACTTCTAATTCAAATAGATTTCTTAGTAAACTTAAATATAACCTTAGTATACTTTTTAAAATATTTAATAAATTTATTAATCTTATTTTCTTTATTTTCTTTATTATCAACAATAACTTCAAGCTCTTCTTATTCCTCTTTAACTAAAAGACTTCTAATTAAATTATCTTTTTTATTTTTAGAAACAACAGAAGAGTAGAGATTCTTCTAAAATAGTTAACTATAAAAAGGTTAACCCTAATAAAAATAATTAACTTCTTTAGTATAATAGTTAGCTTCTTTATAGTAGTAACTTTAATATTACTTATTTTAAGTATTTCAGAAACTTATTAAAGTAATAAAAGTAATAAATATGCTTATAAATCTAGAGATTTGTTAAAAAGAGTTAGATAAAAGATAAGAATTATAATACCTTAACTTTATACTACTATTTAATAGTTAAATTAGGTTTAGATAAATAATTATTTATAGTCTTAGTAATCTAGCTTGAAATTTTGAAAACCAACTAGTTATAAATAAAACTAATGAAGTAAATGAGAATATTAAGAATAAGACTTTAAAAAAATAAGTGTTAATTTATTTATTATTAGTTTATAACTAGTAAATGTCCTAATCAATCGATTGCATAAATAATACGTAACTAGTTATCTCTATTCATAATATCTATATCTAAATTATAATATACATATATATACTATATACTATAAAGGTAAATATATATAATACTCTTTTTATTCTTATTAATTTAATTAAATAAGTTGACTACTTAATCACTTACTACTATAGTTTTAGCTACTTCAGTATTATATTTAACTTAATATTAATAATACTCTCTTTGATAGCTAAAATACGTTAAATACTAAAACTAGTATAAAATATAAAAGTAATATAAAGCGTAGAAATAGTATAAAATATAAAAATAATATAAAATTGCCTTTAGTTATATAAATCCTTTTAATTATACCCGAACCCATAAAAACGCTATAAATAGTATTCCTCTATAAAAACATACTTCTCATTTGATACTATATTAAGTATTTTGAGTTGTTATTATAATATATTTCTTTCTCTTTTTTACTCTTTTCTTATTATTTTATATCTCTCTTTTTACCCTTATCTCTTCTTATTACCTTTAGTAACTTTTATAACCTATCTCTCTATTTATATTAGTATTTTATTTATTGTTATAAACCTCTTTAAAACTTAATTATTAAATCTCTAAGTTTTACTATCTATAAAAGTATCTTTACTATTAATCTAGTAAATCTTAAGAATCTTCTTTTACTTATATAATTATCTTCGTATTATGATATTAATTATGAAGTACTTTTCTTTTATAATACCTATTTTAAAAAAGTATCTATAAAAAGAGTAAGAATTAATATAAACTACTACTAGCATTATTAGTATTTTTAAATCTTCAATTACCTATCCAATAAGAGGAGAAACTATGTATTTCATATTAATTTCTATAGTTATACCATAAACCTTAACAATTAATATAGTTTATAAAACTCTTTTTAATTCAATAAAAAATAGATAACATTACCTCTAAGTTTAAAAGTATCATCATCTTTGTTAATTTTCTCTATCCCTAGAAAGATATTAAATCTTAATAAAGATATTATATCTTAATTATTAGTAAAAGATCTATCAATAAAAATATAGAGTTTTATTTCTTTAATATTAGTAAGAAAGAATGTTGAAGTTTATTTTGAGTTGTTTAGCTATTATACAAAATACTTATTAAGCTTCTTAATATCTTCTTCTATTAAATCTTCATATTAAGCCATAGTAGAAAAAATTAAATATACTTCTAGTTAATATATAGAAGCTATATATACCTCTTATACTTATTATTGAAAATATACTAATTCTATTTTACTAGATATATAATTAATAAGTACAATCTTCTTACTTTAACTTTTTTGAATTAGAATTATATTACTATTACTTTTCAAAGTTATTATATTTCTATTGAATGTAAGAAATATGTTGATTATAAATATGAACTTCAACTTTACTATAAATCCTATTCATTAAAATGTCTCTTTTTCATTATTATGAAACTTAAATAAATAAAATTTAAGGATATGATTAGTTTATATATTCATAATACTAAACTATAAGTTATCTGACTTAGAGATTATAGAATATAACTAGAAAATAGGAATTGTATTCCTAGCTTTTCTTTATAGTAGTTAGAATCTATTATATACTAATATAAAGATATACTTGATAGCTTATGTAGAGAGTTAGAATAGCTATGATTAGATTATACATTATATAATATAGTAACCTAAGGCTACCATAAAATAAAAGCCCTCTTATAATTACTACTAAATAGCCTATTAAATCAAAATCTTATAACTTATAGATATCTATTTTTTACTATTAATCATTTTCCTACTATAAAGCTCTTATAATTCTTTAACTTCTACTTCTTTAAAAAATAGGGCTAGGATTTTAATAATAGTTCTATTATAATAAATAGTTACTATATGTTTAGCATCTACATTAAAAATAATTATATCCAAATATCTAACGTCTGAATACGTAGTATTAATAGTAGTATCCTAAGTAGCTATAGCTTTAGAAACTACTAGTAAATATATAGTAATACTCTTACTATTTAAACCTCAAGTAGCTACTCAATACTGAACTGTCAGTAAACTTAGTACTACTAGGAGCTTTGGAGACTCTAGTATCTATTAGAATAGATAGATAGGTAGGTAAATCAATAATTAAGTTATTACTATAGATAACCGTGAAATCAGGAGAAATGTGATGTGGTAAACCTAGTTTTCTTGACATAAGAACTTATGCAAAATATTCGTAATAATAATAATCAAATAGAAGGAGAAATAGTAATTTAATTAATAGTAAAATTAACTAATCTTAACTATTATTTATAGAGATATTGAGGTTTTTATATAGAAGGTTTATTTTAGAATTCTAGCTATATTACTAGAGTTCTAGCTATACTACTAAAGTTCTAGCTGTAGCTATGATATATAAGCTACTATAGCAATAGTATATAAAGTATTATAATTATAATATATATACTTTAGCGTAGTATATAAGTTACTATAGCTATGGTATATAACGTATTATAACTATAGTATATATATCCTAATATAATATATAAACTACTATAACTATAGTATATAATACGCTATAACTACAACATATAGGCTAAAGCGTAGTACATACTACAGCGTAGCTATATCGTATTAGCTACTATAGCTATAGCGTATAAGGCGTTATAACTATAGTATATATAGCTTAAACTACTTCTAGTATTCTATAAAAAAGTAAACCTCTATATCTTTACCAAATTTACTTAAGAACTACTGGAGGTAAAAAGGTAAAATAAGTATATATTTATAGAGCGGTTCTTATATAATTTATTTATATATAAATATTATATAACGTCTTATTACCTCTATTAAGATAATAGAAATAGAAGTTCTTTATATATTAGAATAAATTTAATATCCCCTTATGAAGTATAATTCGCTAGTATTTAACTTATTTATATAAAAGTTTATAAAACTTAATAAGAAGTAAAAAAAGAAAGATGACATAAAGTTATAAAGCTTAAAATTATAAAACGTAAAAAAGAAAAGACTTTTAAGATATTTCTTCTTAAACTCTAGATAAAATTCACTTCAACCTTACTAAGCCTAAAGATTTAGTTAGAATATCAGTTATATTATCTTCTATATTTATATAAAATATAAAGATATTTTTATCTATAATAAAATCTCTTATAAAGTAATATCTTATATTTATATATTTTGCTTTTTTATATAATTTAGGATTTTCAGCTAGGTTTTTTACTATTCAACTATATATAAAAATCTTAGGTTTCTAACTTTAGATAATTTTAGTTTTAAATTGATATAATCGTAATTATAATATAAGTAAATTCCTTCTCTATAAGTATCTAATAGAACTATATCTTTAGCTTTATAAATAGATAGAACTACTATTCTTTATTTTATAGTAAAATAACTTATAATATTCCTATTTCTTCTTAGATAGAAAATATAAGAAGAAGTAGAGTTTCAATCATTAAGATTTCTTATTTAATCTAAATTAGTATATCTTATAATATTTCTAAGAGAAAATATATCTTTGTAATTATAAATGAATCTATTTTTTTTATTATTCTTTATATAATCTTATATATAGTTAAAAGTTAAATAATAATTTGTATCTAAATTATAAGCAAATTGAGCATAAGCTTTTCTTATAAAAATAATATTAAATTTTATTTTTAAAGTTAAATATAATCAAAGTCTTATTTTCTATTAAAACTTTAAAATATCTTCATCTAAAACTTTTACTTTATTTTTAAATAACTTAAGATTGTTTTCTATAAGAATATTAAAAACTAGCCATAAGAAATACTTCAGTAATACCTTAATAGTATTATAATGAACTTAAAAAATTTACACTTAAAGTAAAAACTCTTTATTAAACTAAGGGATAATAGTTATATAAAGCCCTAATAGTAATATCCTATATAGACCTTAAGACTTAAGTCTATAATATACACCCTACTATTTTTCTACTTTATTATTTTAATAATATTAAATATTAATAATTTTAATAATAGATTAGTAATATCTAGTAATTTAAACTAACCTAACTAATCAGAAAAGTCTATCTAAAATACTTCCCCCAGGTGTTATTAATATTAAATAATCCTACTAATAAGACAATTCAGATATTATTAATATTAAATAGTCTTATTAATAAGAAAATCTATATTATATTTATTCTAAGTAATCCTATATTATATTCTTCTTATTATTCATCTATAAGAAGCTTCTTTCTTCTTTCTTTATATAAACCTATTTTTCCTTCTTTAGAATTATATAACTTCTTATCTTATACTTATTATAATACTATTATTTTACTACTTTTCTACTTATAATACTTCTTTTTATATTTCGTCTATTATTATATCTACTACTACTATTACTA
This sequence comes from Colletotrichum orbiculare MAFF 240422, assembly GCA_000350065.2. Lineage (NCBI taxonomy): Eukaryota > Fungi > Ascomycota > Sordariomycetes > Glomerellales > Glomerellaceae > Colletotrichum > Colletotrichum orbiculare. Next base: position 3,552,794 of record AMCV02000003.1, read on the forward strand.
ATTCTAGACTTCTTAATAATAACCCTTCTTACTACTATACCCCTTCTAAATCTAATATTTATACTTATAGTAATTATATTATTAAGAGTAATTCTAATAATAATAAGAACTAGCCTTCTAATATAGTTATTTCTACTTATTTTAACTATTATATTGAATATAATAAAAGTAGCCTCTTTTAAACCTATATACTAAATTATAGCTAATCCTACTATAAATATCTAAAATTAAAAAGTAAGTATAAATAAGACTCCTACTTCTTTACTACTAATCCTAAGCTATACACTACTAACTACTAAATTAATATTTTAATTATACTTAATAAATATATTATTACCCCTATAATCCCTACTACTAATAATAGAAATAACTCTAAAAACTACTATACTTCTATTTTTTCATTAGAATTCTCTATTATAATATAATACTATTATAATTATTTTTACTATACTTAGTAAATACTCCTAACCTATATTATTACTATACCTACTACTCTCTTTTTATATATTAAAAATACTTTTATATTTACTCCTATTTCTATTTTTAAATAAATCCTTACTAATCTTGATAATATTATATAAATAATAATAAATCCCTCTCCTTTTTTTCTCCTACTATCTTTATACTAATTTTCCTATAATAAGATATTCTAATATATTCTAATAATTATATAATACCTTACTAATACTATAGCTATATTTTTAGCCTTATTAATACTAACTTACCTATCTACTACTACTATAATATTACTAATCCCTATTAATACTAATAATACCCTACCTTTAAACTAATACTATTTATTATTATTTCTAATAATAAGGAAGAAGAAAAGTAAGATAATAATAAAAGAAAACAAAACTTCTAAAAATATAAGGAAGAATAAGATAATACTAATCTTTCTACTTAATTTATTTATTTAATACCTAAGAGGCGAATTTTATAGTAATTTATATATATCTCCTATAAGTTATTATATTACCTAATTTATAGTTTATATAGTTTTCTATTATTAGTAAATCAATATTAATCTATTACTCTCTTTAATATCTCTATATTATAACTCAAATTATAATATAACTTTATTATTAGTAAAACTTTCTAAAAGCTCTTATATTAAAGTATTATAATTCCTCTACTTAATTAATCTATTATAATTATAACCCTATCTTAAAATATTTTTTACTATTAGTATCTCTTTAACTTTATATTCTTTATAAACCTTGCTATCCTCTTTAATAAAAACTAAAATAGAATTAGAATATATATCTATATATTATAATAATAATAATAAGCTATCCCCTAATTATTTAATAAGATTAATATAGAATATTAAATATATATTTATAGAAATATCTAATATAATATTTAGTAGATTTAATATATTAATAACTTAGTATTTAGAAGTTATTTAGTTAAACTTCTTATTTAATTAATTTATTATAATATATTATAATAATAAGTATACTTTATCCCTAATTTAAAACCTCTTAACTATTTATTATATTTTATTAATACTTATTTTATTATATTACTATATATATACCATTACTATTTAAACTATAACAATACTATCCTTAAGATAAAATAAAATACTCAAACTTATTTTGAATTAAAATAAGTAGTTT
>AMCV02000003.1:3556095-3590805 GCA_000350065.2 Colletotrichum orbiculare MAFF 240422
TTTATAAAACTAACGAAGCTCTAGATACTATAGATATTCTTTAAGACTTCTTATTCTTATATAATTTTAACCTTTTCAAAATCATAATAAATACCCTTCCCCACCTTAATAATAAAACCTAGATACTTAGTCTATTTTACTAAGAATTCATACTTCTCTAAGTCTAAATATAAATTAACCCTTTATTACTACTTAATGACTTATTTAACCTTATCCTTATAATTACTCTTTAACTTATAACTATAAATAAAAATATTATCTAAATAAACTATAACAGAATTATTAAAAATACCTCAAAATATACTATTAATATAATATTAAAATATTATAAACACACTTATTAACCTTAACAAAATAACAAACTATTTAAATAAATTAAAATATATCTAAAAGGTAGTTATATATTTATCCCTTTCTATAATCTAAATCTTGTAGAAAACTATGTAAATATCTACTTTCATAAACTATATTACCTTAGATAATAAGTATAATATCTCTTTAATTAATAATAAAGAATAACAGTTATAAATACTAATAGTATTAAAAACTTAATAATCTATATAAAACTACTATTTTCCCCTAAACCTTTTAATTAAAAAGATAGATACTCTAGCTATAGATAAACTTACTTAAACCTAACCCTTATCTATTAGATTTATAACTTAATATTAGACTTTAAATAGATATTCTTTTAATATATTATAGAATAACCCTTATGATAAGTCTAACTTAATTCTATCTAGATTCTTTTTAAAATAAATATAATAATTAAAGAACTCTTAATAAAATAAAAAGCTAGAAACCGTATCCTTATTAAATAAGTCTATAAAGAAAGTAAAAATAGTAAGTAATATAAATATCAGCTAATCTAATATAACTAACAATATAGCTACTAGAGCTATATTAATCTATACTAAATTAATTAGTAACTCCTTATATCCCCCTCTTTTAAACTAAATAATATTATTACTAGTAACTTAATAAAATCTATAAATCTATCTATAGATATCTCCTTTAGTAAATTACTAATAACCTAAATAATGAAGCTACTAACTATACCTACCTTTTACTTATTCCTCATAAACTTTAAAATAACTCTTCTATATTATTGCTATAACTTCCTAAAGATAGCTAGATATACTATTTCTAAAATCATATTAAATAAAACTTTAGATATCTAACTATTTAAGTCAACATATACCCTAGTTATTATAATAATATAAGCTTCCTAATTAATACTTAGAATAATACCTAACTAGTATAACTACAATAATATAATTAATATAAAGTTCTACTATTTTATAAACTCCTTACTAACTACTTTATGATAATTATAACTATTATTAACCTAAATAGAAACAAAAGGTTTATTATTTATTAATATAAAAACTAAGAAGGGTAGCTTATCTATTTATTTCTATATCTCTCTAGTCTTATCTATTACTATAATATTATTATTAATAGTTATAGTAACCTGCCCCTTAAAAAGTCTCTTTTAAAGAACTAGACTTTTTCCTTATCATCTATAATCCCTTCATCTAAGTATAAAATCTAAATATTAGTATTAGAAAATACTAATAAGCAAGCAAAATATAGCTTATATTTAATAGTAAAATAATCCTTAATACTATAATATATGTAAACGCTAGTTTATATATATACTTATATAACTAAAAAGTCTACGTAATAAGCTTTATATATACTTATAATAAGAGTTAACTAAAACCTACTAACTATAGCTACTTATTTATTCAACCCCTTATGATAAGAAAAAGTAGTATTATAATAGTATTATATTAGTATTAAAATAGCCTAAGCTACTCTTATACTTATTATCTATATATTCTTATTCTAACTAATTATTAATTCTCATTAGAATAGATATTATAGCTTATTATAATTCTATAATTCTATATTAAAAGTCTTAAAGTTTATTATAATTATAGAATAATATTAAATTATAGTATAATAATCTATCTAACTAATATTTCAACTAATAATAACTATTTAAATTTAATAAGAAAAAGCTAGTTAGAAATAATTCAGCTATATATCCCCTATTTAAAAATATCCCCCTACCTACTTTAAAGTTAACTTAAACTTAATAAAAGACTTAGTAAATATCTACTTAAACTGCTAATAGAAGTACTAAATCTTCTTAAAAGCTTAGGTATTATAATAAGGATTCTTATAGTATTTAGTAAGATACTAAAGGAATATATGAAATCTTAATTATATTAAAACTCCTATATTATATAAAGTTTACTAACTTATATCTAAATCTTAAATAATAAGTTTATCTATAAAAGCCATTAAAAATCTTCTAATCTTCTAACAAAAACCTAATTAACTTCTAATTTATACTATATAATTATCTTCTATATAGGAAAGTAAAAGATATTACCATTAAAAAGAATACTAATAAGGAGTAATTTCTTTTTTATTCAGGATATTTATATTATTTATAAAATTACTTTATAATCCTATTAGAATTATATTAAAGCTTCTTAGAAGAACTAGTTTTTATCTTCTACTAAATTAGTCTACTGTTAGTCTATTAGAACCCCTATTAGAGATTCTATAATATTAATATCTACTATTATCTTTTACTATCTTCTATTTCCTTTATATAGTCTACTATTTACTACTAAATTAAATTTAAATAAAAGATTCATTAATATTAAGAACTAACTACCAGAAATACTTTAGTAATACCTTAATAATATTATAATAAACTTAAAAACTTTATACTTAAGGTGAAAACTCTTTATTAGACTAAGAAGTAGTAGTTATATAGAGCCCTAATAGTAATATCCTATATAAGCCCTAAGACTTAAGTCTATAACAAATCTTTTTAAATTTATAAACAATTTCTTTTTTATACTTTTTAATAATTTTCTTAATATACTTATTATATTTAATAGTAACTATTTTTTTATAATTTATAAATAAATTATGATTAAGAAAAATAGAAAGTTCTCTTAAGTTTTAAATTTTAATTCTTTATTTTAAGGAATTATATATATAATCAACTATCTTTTAATTATTAGTAATTAGTAATATATTATCTATATAATAAATTAAGATAATTATATATAGTATTTTATTTAAAATAAAAAATACTTTTTTATAAGGAGAAATAACAAATCTTATTAAATAAAAGATATTTTTCAGATGATTATATTAAAGCCTAGGGCTTTATTTCAGACTATATAAAGCTTTATTTAATAAATAAATAAAAGTATAGTCTTTGTTATTTTTATAAGTACTTATATTTATATTTAGATTAAATTCTAAAGAATTCTTCTTTATATTAAAATAAAATCTAGTTAGTAGATAAATATATATAGGTTTACTAATATCAATATAAGTAAATACTATAGTAATACTATATTATATTAAAATCTATCCTAAATACATAGAAAGAATTATTATACATCTCTAACTTTTAAACCTATAGGTAATACTAAAAGTTTCTAAATAATTAGTATTTCAATATTAATTATAGCTTTAAGCTATCTATATAGCCTTATATATAGTTTCTTGAGTTATATTCTTCACTTTTAACTTATAAACCTATCTACTATCTAGAATATTAATATCTTTAATATTAATAGTAGATAGAAATATTACTTTCTAACTATTTATAGATCTTATTTATTCTATTTCTTTTATTATAGCTAGAATCTAGTTTCTATACTTAAGGGATCTAAATATTTAAATAGAAGAAATAGGTTCGTCTATTTTATTAAATAATAAAATATATAAAGCTTGATTATTATTATCAGTATTTGTATATAATTTCATATAACTATTTAAACTAGGATAATTTTAAATATTAAGAAAGGTGGTTTCTTTATAGGTTTTATAGTTCCTTTAGCTTCTCCTGATATAATAAGTAGATTAATATATAAGTTAGACTTTCTCTGAATATTATTATTATTTTCTGTATTTAATTCTGATATTTCATTATTTTTAGTTATTTCATTATTCGAATTATCTTTTGGAATTACTCTAGTTATATCTTGAATTTAAATAGTAGGATTCATTAAAACGTTATTATTATTATTATTATTATTATTATTATTATTATTATTCTTATTATTATTATTATTCTTATTATTATTATTATTATTCTTATTATTATTATTATTATTATTCTTATTATTATTATTATTATTATTCTTATTATTATTATTCTTATTATTATTATTCTTATTATTATTATTATTATTTTAACCTATATTAGAAATAGATTTATGTAGATTTAAAATAAGACTGTTATTAAGCTAGCTAGACTTATAATTATTAGAATATCTTTCTAAATTAATAGATAAAAGTAATTCTTTTTCTAAAGTATAAAAAGTACTTTCTAAAACTGTTATATCTCTAGACTATATAGCTCTCTTTTTATTAAAATCCTCAATTTTATAAGTATGATTCCTATAAGCTATAATAGTTTCTTTATAAACTCTTATATCTAATCTTTTAATATTAGGAGTTTTATCTTTATAATAACAGAAACTACTCTATACCTTAATATTACTAATATCAAACTTTATTTTATTTTATAATTTATAAAGAGTTTTGAAATTTATAGAATTATAAAGAGTCCTATAATATATATATATATAGAAGCTATTAAAATATCCCCCTATAAAAAATAAGATAAGTTTAAATAATAAATTAGAATTCTAATTTTATTAATTAGAATTCTTATTATTTGTTCTATTAAACCGTTAGATTTATAAATATAAAGAGGTTTGATATTATAAATAATATTAGAATAAGAATATATATCTTTTATTCTTTTATTAATAAATTTATTACTTGTATTAGTATTAAATTCTTCTATTTCTTACTTATCATTATTATTTAGTTACTTTTACTCTATACTTAGAATAGCATCTAAGCTCTTCACCCTATATATAGATTTAACTATAAATTTTACCTAATAATAGCATTTATATTACTACTAGCTTACAACTAGTTAAAATAGTAATAAAACTACCTATTATTATAAATAAGTATACTTCTAGTTTTAATATTTAACCTTATAGTAGTAGAAAACCTTATAGTAATAATTAGAGAGAACTTTATTAAAGCGAAGGCTTAATATATATAGTTAAAAGTAACTATTAAAGTTATAAGGTTAAGAACTTTTTTAAACTTTTTGAAGATAGGATAAAATAGAATACCTATAAGAGCTAGGTGTTTTATAACCTATTATTCTTCTATATGTTTTATAATAGATTTAAAATCCCTCTAAAGTTTATATAGCTACCTATAAGAAGAGAAGTATAAAATAGGTATAGTAATATTTACTTATAACCCTTATAATTAAAACTATTAGTTTATTAAATTGAGTTTTAATAAAGTTATCCTAAAAACTATAATTAATAAATAGCCTATAGATATTTAAAAAATAATTATCTAGCTATCTTATAAGCTATTATATTAAATTAAAGATTTTAAAGACTAAATATTAATCAGATAATATCTTAATATTAATATATTATTATAATACTAATTATTAGATACCTTAGAGTATTATAATAATATAATTATAGGGATTTTAAAAATTATCAAGCTATACTAAAAGTATTTATATCTATATAAGTATTATTTATATATTAGCTATACTTAATTAATATATTAAGATTATTTACTAATAAGAGTAAGTCGAGTCCTACTATACTTATATAGAAATTATAAGTTAGCTCGTATTAATAGTAGAGAACCTTTAAATTAATAATATAAAGTTTTATCTTAGGAGTAAATAAGGCTTAGTCTAGAAGATATTAAGATTATAGATATTAAGGTTATAATAAATATTTAAATAGAGTACCTATAGTTAGTAGTAATTAAATATCTTAAGATATTTATTTTATATAATAATAGCTATAAAAGCATAAAGGTATAAAGGCGTGAGGTTATTATAAAAAGAGTTATTAGCTATTTATTATTTATAGAAAGGTTAATATAGAGTAAGTATACTAATTATAGCTATAAGGGGTTCAGCTTTAGATTAACTAGGGGCTAGCTATAATAGTTAGTAGGGGGGTAGGAAGGCTAAAGTCGTACTTTAGGAGGCAATATATCTACTAATAGTTATAATAGAAAGCGAGCCATCAGCCCCTCCTACTTATTATTATTATTATTTACTAATTCTTTAAATTTAAGAAAGACTTCAGAAAGTTCTTTAACTAATTTATTTTTTCATAAGAATTCTTAAGTAATCCTAGTTAATTTGCTAATAAATAGAATAAATCTATTAAATCTATTATACATTATAAGAGTTATAAGTCTATATAAATCTGAATTAATATAATCTAAATATTAAAGATTCTATTTCCATTTTTTATTATTCTTATTAATATTATTAGTAAAGCTTCCTTTAATACAAACTTAACAAATAGAAAGAATATCTATTTTATTTATTTTATAAGATAGATTTAAAGTATTATTTCTTAAACTATTTATTACTCTTATATTAGTATAATTTTAATAGTTATAAAAAAGCTGAATAATCTATAATTTAGTAATAGAAAGAATAATATCCTTTTATAAAATAAGAAAGTTAAATACATATTAACTATTCCTTTTAAATCTTACTATTAAAATAGAATTCTCTTTTATATTATATAATATAGCTTTTTTCTAGTAGATTAATATAAATCTTATAATATTAAATTTATTTTGAAATAATAAATTAGCTTTTAATTCTAAAATATAATAAACTTCTTTTGATATAAGACTTCAACTTTGTAGAGATATTTCTAAATTTCCTATTATTCTAATTATAAAATAAATAGTACTTCCCTATTTAATCTATTCTCTAATTTGTTTTATACTAAGTAAAATAGATCCATTTGTAACTATAAAAATAGTAATAATAATATCTCAATAAAAATAAATGTTTCTATTATTTTCTTTTTAAATTGAATTCCTAGAATTCCTAATAATTCATTAATTTATTAAAAAACCTAGAGTTCTATTATTATTATTATTATTTCTTCTTCTAAGGGGTCTTTAGATAGTTCTCCTATTTCTAAAGATATTACCTTCTTTAGAAAATATATTAAAATCTATATCTTAAGAAATAAATTCTTTAGATTGAGGAATTTCTTGATTTGTATCTTCTAATAACTTATCTTCTATTTTATTATTTTCTTTAGTTCTAGTTAAAATAATATTAATAAACTCTAAAGTTTTCTTTTTAGACTTTTTCTTTTTGTATTACTATTTTAGCTAGAATATTCTTCTACTAACTTAGAGCTTTTTCTAGATAAAGATATATATAGTTTTCTTAAGTATAATTATTTATTTTATAATATTTATATAAAATTCCCTTTTATTTTTTATAAAGGTTTTTAATAATTCTGAAATTCTTTTTTTCTTGAATATGTTTAGTATAATTAATTAAATTATTATTTCTTCTTTTAAATTCATCTAATAAGTTAGAAAATATAAAATCTAGAATATGATTTTATTATTAAATCTAAACTTCTAGATTATAGACATAATAAAGCTTTTATAACAAGAGTTAAAGTTATTTAAAATATATATTATAACTATTTATTTGAAAATGTTTAATTTATTATAAGATAAAATATTAGTTAATTCTTTAATTTTATTTACTAATTCCTCTATACTACTAGAAGTATTTAAAATAATATAAATAAATCCTTTATAAATTAAGAATTTAGTAGTAAATTCTAAAAGCTTATAGAATTCCTTTAAATATTTAATTACCTAAAAAATATAAATATTAATTTTTATAACTTAAAGAGAAATATCCCTATAGTAAAACCATATATAACTTAGAGCTTTTCTATTTTTATCCTTATTTTTAAAAGTTATAAACTTAGTAATATCTATAAAAATATTTTTACTAGTAAGCAAAGTTTTAATATAAATAAACTAGACCTCAAAATTACTATTTCTTACTAATTTAGAAATAGTAATCTTTTTAGAATTACTTATTATATTAAAGTAATATAAATTACTGAAAATGTATAATTCATGAAGGCTTTTTAAACAGATATAAAAGTCTTATAATATATAGTATAAAAGAAATATTATATTTTCTGAAAGGATAAAAATAAAAAATCTAAGTCCTTCTTTTCTATTGAAAATAAAGATATAATTTAAAGAAATAAATTTAAAAATTAGAAATTTAAATCTTAGTGTTTTCCTTCTCTTTTTTAAATATATTCAAATTTTCCTTTTCTATAAAATCGATAGAAAATCAAAATAAAATTTGAGATAAAAGGAGTTGGCTTTCTATATAAGTTAATCTTTTTACTTTTGAAATAATTTGAAACTAAAGAGGAAATAAACTTAAATATAATTCGAAAGGGTAGTTAGTTGAGAATAAATCTCAAATATCCGAAGAATTAAATAGAGTTAAAATAGGTAGAGAAATTGGAATTTTAGGTGTTAAAATAGGTTGTTGAATAAAGTTGATTTTTTATAAAGATAAAGTAATTCTAGTAAGGTATTTAGTTTCTATAAAAGTAGTAAAAAGGTAGAGACTTTTGTAGATTTTATTATAATATTTAATTTTTATAAACAAATAAAAAAGGTAATTCTTTAATAAATAAAGTATAGAATCTTTAGATTAAGAAGAACTAATTAGGCTTATAATTTATTAGAATAGAAAGATAAATAAGTAAACTAATAGTTAAGTTATTACTATAGATAATTATAAAATTCGGAGAAATATCATATACTAAAAGTAGTTCTCTCAACATAAGGATTTATATAAGATATTTATAATAATAATAGTTCAATAGAAGGAGAAATAGCAATTTAATTTATAGTATAATTAACTATTTCTAACTATTATTTATAGAGATATTGAGATTCTTATATAGAAGGTTTATTTCGGAGTTCTAGTTATATTATTAGAATTCTAGTTATATCACTAGAGTTCTAGCTATAATCATAGTATATAAGCTACTATAGCTATAATATATAGAGTATTATAACTATAATATCTATATCTTAATATAGTATATAGGCTACTATAGCTACAGCGTATAACGTATTATAACTATAGTATATATACCTTAGTATAGTATATAGGCTACTATAACTACAACATATAACACGTTATAACTATAGCATATAGGCTAAAGCGTAGTATATACTATAGCGTAGTTATAACATATTAGCCACTATAACCACAGCGTATGAGGCGCTATAACTATAGCGTATATAGCTTGAACTACTTCTAATACCTTATAAAAGAATAAACCTCTATGCCTTTACCTTATTTACTTAAGAACCACTAGGAGTAAAAGCGTAAAATGAGTATGTATTTATAGAGCGATTGTAATACGATTTATTCATATAGAAATATCGTACAACTTCCTATTACTTCTATTAGAATAATAGAAATAGAAGCTCTTTATATATTAGAATAAATCTAACAGTATCTACTCCTAATTATAAGTACTACTCGAAACCTTTTAGTTACCCCTATAGCTTACTTTATAAGACTATTACTCTATATAAAATTGAAGATTAGCTAAAAGTCATTTGAAATAGCTATATTTCATAACTAAAAGCCTTTAAAGTATATAAGATTTGATAAGCTATAATAAAGTTATTATATACTTTATAGACCTAGTAATATAAATATTATTATCTTATATTAAACCCTATATAAGCTAACTTCATAGTATTTATTTAGTGGTTGCTGATTAATCTTATCTTATAAGAGTTATATTTATATAATATATTTTATATACTTTAGTATAAAAACTATATTTCTTCATTGAAAGTTTATATTGAATAGTGTAAGAACATATACCTTATAGCCTATATAGATAGCTAGGATAGCTAGGATTATGATATTTATTATATAATATATAATATAATAGCCTGGGGTTACTATAATATAAAAGCCTTCTTATAACCTTTATTAATTAGCCTATTAAGTTGAAGTCTTATAATCTATAGAAATCTATCTTTCTACTATTATACTATTTTTTATTAAGCTTTTAGTTATAAATCCTAATAATTCTTCAACTCCTATCTTTTAAAAAAGTAAGGTTAGGATTCTAGTAATAGCTTTATTATCATAAATAGTTGTTAAATATATAGTATTTATAATAGTATCTATAGTAGAATCTTAAGTAGTATCCCAAGTAACTATAGTTTCTAAAACCACTAGTAAGTATATAGTAATTTCTATACTATTAGAATCAACGCCTTTAGTAATTAATTAGTCAAGTAATATAATAACTATTAAATAAAGTAATATTATCATAGTAGTACTTATATATCTTTTTAGATAGCAGTTATCCTTAGTAGAGCTAATATTAGTATGTGTATTTAGTAGTGAATTTATGGTGAAATCTATACTATTACTTCTTGAAAATGTTGCTAAAAGGTTAATACCTACTTCTAACTATAGGGATTACTTGAAACTTCTTAATTTTCTTTAAGGTTTCTTTTATAAGAGTATTATTTTATATGAAATTAAAGATTAGCTAATAGTAATTCTAGATAGCTATATATTATAACTATAGGTTTTTAATAGATATAAGACTAAGTAAGCTACAATAAAGTATTATTTAGTTTATAGACTTAGTGGTATAGTTACTATTATATACTATTATTAGACTTTATATAGGCTAACTATATAGTATTTACTTGCTATTGATTAACTGATTTCTTTTTATTAGGGTTATATTTATAAAGTATACTTTATGTTGTTTAGTATTAGGGTTAGTTCTTACTTAAGTTTTATATCAAATAGTTAGTAATTTATAAAGCCTTTAGCTTTCTTATAGAAGTCTTAAGATCTTATATATTTACCGTTTTCTATTATCTTAAAGCTAGATTATAATAGTATGTATACTATTAGAAGTTTAATAATTAGATATTTAGAATTATAGTTCTAATAGCGAAGTACTTCTAGGAGACATTATAGTTTTCATAAGAAGTATTTAGTAGTATTAAAGAGAAGGTTATATTTAGTATTAAGAGGGATATTAGTCCTGATACTACTAAGGGCTTAATAATATATTATTATAAGAGAGATATTTTAGAGGGAATTATAAAGTAACTAAAGTTTGAAGTTTCTTTATATGAAGTATATAGTAAGTTAGATTATATTATAATTATTTGTTATTATAATAAGTATTATATGAAGTATAGTTAGAAGGATTACCTTACGAGATTTTATTATTTTAGAAATATTACTACTAATAAGATATTAAGGGGTAATATATAAGGTCTTTAAATAAAGGGTTATACTACTTTGAAAATATTACTAAGAATATAATACTAAAGGTATGTTAGAAGTATATTAGGGGGATAATCTAGTTAAAAGGTTCTTATGATAACTGATTTAGAGAGATTAGTATATATATCCAATAGGATATTGCTTAAAGTATACTGAAAGTAGTTTAAAGGGGTTCTTGTCAGAAGTTAATACTATAGTATATTAGAGTAATATTATTAATATATATATATATTATATATAGTATTATGAGTCTTTAGCTTTATATAGAGAATATTTAGCTTCCGGCTAGGAATTATACCCCAACCTACCCTATACTAATAGCTATAGTTATAGTTACTTTAAGTCTTTAAATATTATATAATAAGGTTATGCTAATAGTATACAAGTCCTACGATATATTTAACCTGAAGTCATTATAATAGTGCCATTTTCAGCCTTCCCTACTATTAGCTAATAATAACTTCTTTAATAAACTTTAATGTATATACCTTTTTAAATACCTAAAAGGCTACTTCTAAAATATATTTAAAGTATTAAGAATTACTTTTAAATATCCTACTCTTAGGCGTCAGATTCCTTATTATTATTTTGATTTTATTCTTTTAGCTCTACTAATAGCTTTATCTTTTAATCATATATTGAAATTAAATATAGCTATAGTTATCTTAAGGGGGCTAGAGAGAGGAGTAAAGTTATTTTTATATAAAACTAGCCCTTTTAGGCTTTTATAAAAGTAGTTATAGTTTTTATAGTTAGTAATAATTTTTATAAGGTTAATATTTATATTGAGGTTATAGGGATCAAGTATAGTAATAGTTCTCATTATTATTATTATTAGTAGTAGTATTATTATAAGCAAGAATACTATTATAGAAAGCTGTTGACTTATACTTCAAAGGATAGTCGGCTAGTCTATAGTAATCTATTATTCCTATTTATATCTATAGTTAATATTATTAAGATATACTAATAGTATTATTACGACTATAGGTTAATATCATAAGTATTACTATAATAAGTTTAATATTTTAAAGCTACTACTAATATATAAAGCTATAACCTTCTAACTATTATAAAGCTTCTATTAGTAATTATACTACTAGGTCTTTTTAACTATATTTACCTATAGAAATATATATAAGCTATAATATATAATTAGGTATTTTCTTATTATAGAGATTATTTACTAGGCGTTATGTAAAGTTACCTATTAGGTAGGGGTGTTGAATATATAAAACAATATATAAAGTATTATTGAAAATATATTAAGAATATACTGAGGAAATCCTGAGGATTAATACTATATATAATTAATATTATTAATGTGTATATCAGTGTCTTATCATTAAGAAGCCTTAAAGAACTTTAATATAGTAAGATGAAGTTAGACGTTTTAGTTTTCACTTAAAGAATTAATTTATCCTAATTAGTCTAATTTGCTACTAGGTGTTTTATAATCTCATTAGCTATAGGATAAAATTGGACATTTTAGTTGTTGCCTAAAGAGTTTCCTTTTCTTATATATTAACTATTATTTATTACTATTATATTAACTATTCTTTAATTAGTTATACTACTAAATAGTTAGTAATTAGCTAGTAAAGCTATTTAGAAGTAATTATATAATATTTATAGGCCTTAAGGGCTAAGGCTTATAAAGAGGGAGATAGTTATAACGATATATATCTTATAGCTTATATAGAGAGCTAGGATAGCTAGAATCATTATAATTATTATATATTATATAATATAATGGCCTGAGGCTATTATAGGATAAAAGTCCTCTTATGGTTACTACTAGTTAGTTTATTAAGTTTATAACCTATAGAGACCTACCTTTTTACTATTATATCTTCTCTTATTAAGCCTTTAGCTATAAACTCTAGTAAATAGTTGGTAATCTATAGGGTTCTAAGTATCCCTATAGAAACCTTGAGACTTTATACTTTTACGTTCTTCTATTATCATAAAGTTAAGTTATAATAGTACTTATAATATTAGAAGTTTATCAACTAAGCTTTTAGAGTAGTAGTTTTGATAGCTAAATACTTTTAGGAGATTTTATATGATTTTTATAAAGGTCTCTAAGAAGAAGGCTTTAGTAGTATTAGGAGTATTACTACTAAAAAGTTAAAATTTGAATATTATAGAAAAATTAATACTCTAGAAAACTCTTTAGTAAAAGGACTATACCTTAAGAACTATTTCTTAATAAAACATATAGTAAGTTAGATTATACTATAGTTATTTATCATAATAATAAGCTTTATATATCTTACTAGAAACTAAACTACTGTATAAAATCCTATTGTAACTGCCTTACTACTCAAAGCTTTATAGTAAAAAGCTTTAGAAGCTATATAGAACCTAAAGTAAGGAAAATAGTAATATATAGTAAAAGTACTTTTAAGAATACCTAACTATTAGATATATATTGATACTTTAGTAGTCTGATTAGTTATAAGAAGCTTTAAATATTTAATTAGTATTAGAATCCCTATAAGAAGCTTTATATAAGTATAGGAAAGAGTTAGATGCCTTAGTTTATTTCAAAGATTTCTAATTAATATATCAAACCTTTGCTAATAGGTAGGAAACCTTATAGGTTAATAAACATATAAGAAGTCTTATCAACTTAATATAGTAATAAAAGCTTTTTTTATTGATATATATCTAAGAAGAATTTTATATAATAGTATATATATAAGAAGAGCTTTATCTATTAGTATATATATAAGAAGAACCCTCTATTTTAATTATTATTCTATTACTTAATTACTATTCAATTAATAAAACTAATAAACATTTAGTAACTAGTTAGTAAAGCTATTTAAAAAATAGCTATATAGTAATCATGAATCTTAAAGCCTAAGGCCTAGAGAAAGGGGGATAGTTATAAAGATATATCCTATAGTTTATATAGAAAGCTAGGATACTTATAATTAAAGTATGTATGATATAATATAATAGCTTAAGGTTACTATAAGATAAAAGCCCTCTTATAGCTACTACTAAATAGCCTATTAAGTTAAAATCTTATAGCCTATAGAGATCTACCTTTTGCTATTGATCTTTTTCTTACTACAAAGCCTTTATAACTAATGAATACCTAACTCTATAAGCGTATATAATAATTAATTAATAATATTACTAGTACTTTCTAAATATACTTACTATAGACTAACTAGTAGTTTTACTAATATAACGTAGTTTAGCTATACTTCAACTTATATATATATATATTTCTAAGTAATATCTTAGAAGTATATTTTAATAAACGTATTAGATTATAGTATTATTAATAGTGTTAATATAAAGTAATATTTAACTTATTATATTATTAGTAATTATATAAGAATATTAATCTTCTTCTAATTATCAAAGCTCTTAACGACTAGCTATAATTTTGTATATAATATATTTATAATATTTTCAAATTCATCAATAAATCTAAAACCCAAGATCTTTATCTATATATATTTTAAAATATTAAGATACTTAAAATATAGCATTTCTTTTACTAATAAGATCTCTTGATCTTTAGTATATAACCCTTTAGAAATTTAAATTAATAGTATAATAAAGCCATATTAGTGAATATCAATGATCCTAGCTAATACTTCTACTTCTTTTACTAAGAAATAGATATTATAATATATAGTATTAAAAGAATTAACTTCTATATCAGAAATATGATGTCTGTATAAATATCCTTATTATCTTAGTTTCTTATTGAATATTACTACTATAGTTATATTTTATAATAAAACTTCTTTTTGATTTTACTATTATTAGACTTTTAATGATTATCTTTTTTAGCTTAAAACTAGTAGTCTAATTTAATTATTATTGTTTAGGAAATACTAAGCTTATTTTCGATGTTTATAATATATATCTTATCATTAACTAAGATAAGCTTGAAAACTCTAGTTTAACCTTAATATTCTTAATATATATATATATCTAATTATAATAAGAATTAATAAATAAATAAAGTAGAAAAGCTACTATATATATTTAAAGTATTTGAAACCTAATACTATGTATAAATCTTATATAGTTCTTTTATTTTTTTCTAAATAACTATTATAAATCTAATTATATCTAGTAATAGTAATAGTAATGTAGTGAAATATAAGGACATTTTAAAGATAGGTAGAATTAGTATAAAACTATTAAGACTGCTAGTATTATTAAATGTATAACTATACTTTAAAATACTTCTTTTCTTAGTATTTTTAATACCTTATTATATATAATCTTATAGACTTTCTATAAGAAACTATAATAAGATTTAATCTTACTAATACTATTATAGATTCTAATTAATATAATATTTATTTTACTACTTATATTATTAGTCTCTGTTTGAAAGGCTTTAGTAGTAAAACTGTGTTTTATATTAATAATAATTCTAGCTAAAGGATTTTAATATATATAAATTTATATATTTCTAGTATATACTACATATTTTCTATAGTCATATCGTTTAGGAACTATATAGCTATAAACACTATTAATACATTAACTACATAAAGTATAAACTTATTATTATTAAATCATATAATATTAATAGGAATCTCCATATTAAATTTATAGTTAACTTGAAAACTATACTTAAATCAATGTAATAATTTATTATGTGTTTAGTATTGATAATAATCTTTTGTAACTACCTTAATCTTACTAATAGGTACCATTTCATCTATTTTATTAAAGATATTATTTAATTTATATATACTGTAGTAATTGAATCTCTTATAAGATTACTATATTTGTACTTCCATAAAAGAATTAATAATTGTGTTATAAACATCTTTTCAACTAAGAATCATAAATACTTATTATATTTCTCTACAAGTAATAATATTCTTTCTTATTCAGTTTTATTATCAGAACTATTGAAATAAACTTAGATTTAATCTATATTAAAGAAGCTAAGAACAAAGGAAATAGTTGTTAGTATAATGTTAAAATTAATCTTTATTTAGTTACTTTTGCTCTATACTTGGAATAATATATAAGCTCTTCACCCTATATATAGATTTAACTATAAATCTTACCTAATAATAGTATTTATACTAATATTAACTTAGAATTAGTTAAAATAGTAGTAGAAGTACTTATTTTTATAGATCGATATACTTCTAATTCCAATATTCAACCCTATAGTAATAGAATATTTTAGAATAATATTTTATATAAGGAGAGATTTATTGAAACTAAAGCTAAATATATAAAACTAAAAGTAACTCCTAAGGTTATAGGATTAAGAACCTTTTTAAGCTTCTTAAAGATAAGATAAAACAGAATATTAAAAGCTAGATATTCTGTAACTTATTACTCTTCTATATCTATATCTTCACAATAGAACTAGAATCTCCTTAGAATCTATATAGCTACCTGCGAATTATGTGTAGCTATGAGGGTATAATAGCGTAAGGGCGTAAGGTTATTACGGAAAGAATTCTTAGTTATTTATTATTAAAAAGATTAATATGAAGCGGGTATACTAATTATTTTAACTATAAGGAGTTTAACTTTAGATTAATTAAAAGCTAGCTATAGTAGTTAGTAGGGGGTAGGAAGGCTAAGTTATACTTTAGGGGGTAATATATCTACTAATAGTTATAGTAGAAATTAAGCAATAGCTCCTCCTAAAACTATTATTTATAAGAATACCAGGATTTAAATTATACTAAAACTTACAAAGTTTTATTTATTTCTAAATCTTATATTTATTTTCAAAATAGTTTTACTAAAATAAACATTTAGTACAATCCTCTAGAAAACTTTTAACTATTATATATTTCTTATAAGTGATTCTCTTACTCTTATATATAAGAAGATATTTTGGAATGTAATCTCAAAAAACCATAAATTAGAACAATCTTTAATTTAATCAATATTATAAAGTAATAATAAATAAAAGTTTCAAAGATCTCTATAAGACTTTCAAAATGAATTATTCTACTTTTACTATCTATAATTATAGAATAGATTACTATAAGACTATCTTCTAATATTCTACTTATATTATCATATAATCTCTCTATAATTATTTCTATTTATATAATTTTATTAAGATAAATAGTAATTTCTATTACTAATACTATTTTAATAATAGATACTTTCTTAAACTATAATACTATTATTCTATATTCTTTAGTAATATATCTTATTAATTAATATTGTATTATCAATTTCAATTATACGTAGTATCTATTATATATATATCTATCTTAACGGTCTATTTAAAGTAGCTTTACAATATTACTATTATTTAATTAATATAGAACTTAATGTTATTATTAGTAATTAAAATATTAGTTATACTTTTAGTTTTAATATATATAACTAACTATAAATTAGCTATAATCTACGGTATAATTACTTCTTTATTTAGATTATTATTATTAGTTTCTAAAGATTTCCATAGTCTACTTAAATAACGTATTAATAATTAGGTTTACTTCGGTAATAATATCATAGACAATATAAATTATATTATATATTTAGTGTATAGTTATATATATCTTTTTAATAAGCTTCTTGTAAATCTAAAGAATGTATATAACTATATCTAAGTAAGTTAATCCCAATTAATATTAATTTCAATACTTTAACTATATTAATATCATTATAACCTTCAATAAAGATTTCAAAACTTATATTTTCTCATTCTTTGTAGTCATTATAATAAACTATAGACATCTTGAATTCATTTCTAATTTTAATAAGTATCTAAATCATCAAGAAGTTATTTTAAACTAATATAATTAATATCTTGTAATATAGATATATTTATCTAGTTTACATAGTATTAACTATTCCTCTATCAGAACCTATTTAATATTATAATTAATATATTTAACAATAAAGGTTTATATTTTATTTTTAAAAGTAATCCAATTCTTATATCTAAATTTATTATTCAATTGGTATATTCTCCTAAATAATACTTTCATCCCTTATAGGATTAGTTGAAACTAATATATTGGTTTAAACATATCTAATAGCTTCTCTTCAAATATATATAGAACTTTCAAGGTTTCTATAATTCTAGTTACTGTTCTTCTTAGTTAGAATTGTTTTTATAATAAGATTGTATAGTATAGGTATTATTATCTAAGTATTTAGTTTAGTTAATTATAGATTTAGTACTAATATATTCCTAGTAATTAATGTTAATAGTATTATTCAAGTTAGAACTATTTCTATTTTTAAACTATTAAGTATAGAAAGTTATTATATTATAATAAGTATAGACCTTCTAATCTTTACGAATTACTTAATCTATCTTACAGTTTTCTTAATTCCTTATCTTAAATAGTAATAGTTTCTCTAATTATATTTAATACCTTTGCCTATTTATTAAATTAATACTTCTTTATCACACTTTTCGACTCGTTCCTCTTCTATATTCTTTTTGTTTCTTATAGAGAAATATACCTTTCTAGTTATAAGGTTGTTTCTAAATACTTATTATACTCTTCTCCTTATTCTATTAAAGTATATTGTTTTGAATTTTAGAAAGCTCTCAATATATATTTTATAAGGTTTTTGAAACAGAAACCTTATTTCTTCTATATTTATATATAATAGTGGATATATATATTATTGATATGTATATTTGTATTAAGAAAAGTTACTAGTTTTCCTTACTATTTAAATAAAACTCTCTAATATATACTAAGTAGTATCTTTACTTGAATTTACTAGAATATATCTTTATATTTATTAATTTAAACTCTTATATTATAATCATCTTAGGAGGGGCCGATAGCTTGCTCTCTACTACGACTATTAGTAGATATATTGCTTCCTGAAGTATAACTTTAGCCTTCCTACCCCCCTACTTATCACTATAGCTAGCCTCTAGTTAATCTAAAGTTGAACTTCTCATAGCTATAATTAGTATATCCGCCTTATATTAACTTTTTTATAGATAATAAATAACTAATAACTCCTTCTATAATAACCTTATATTCTTATATTCTCATACTTTTATAGCTATATATAATTTAAATATCTCGAGATATTTAATTACTACTAACTATAAATATTCTATTTAAATATTTATTATAACTTTAATATTTGTAATCTTAATATTCTTATTATAAACTAAGCCTTACCTATCTTTGAGACGAGATTTTATGTTATTACTATGAAAGTTTTTTATTATTAATATAAGCTAACTTATAATTTCTATATAAGTATAATAGGACTTAGCTTATTCTTATTAGTAAATAATCTTAATATGTTAATTAAGTATAGTTAATATATAAATAATACTTATATAGATATAGATACTTCTAGTATAGCTAGATAGCTTTTAAAGTTTCTATAATTATATTACTATAATATTCTAAAGTATTTAGTAATTAGTATTATAGTAGTATATTAATATTAAAATATTATCTAATTAATATCTAGTTCTTAATATTATTAGCTTAATATAGTAAATTATAAGTTAATTAGATAATATTCTTTTGAATATCTATAGGTTACTTATTAATTGTAGTGTTTGGGATGATTTTATTAAAGCCTATTTTAATAAAGTAATAGTTTTAGTTATAATAGTTGTAGCTAGATATTTCTATATTTATTCTATAGTATTCTTTCTATAGGTAGCTATATAGATTTTAAGGAGATTTCGGTTTTATTATAAAGGATATAGAAGAGTGATAGATTATGGAACGCCTAGCTCTTAGTATTTTATTTTACTCTATTTTTAACAGGTTTATAAAAGTTTTTAATTCTATAATTTTAGTAGTTACTTTTAGTTATATATATTAAGCTTTAACTTCGATAAGGTTCTTCCTAATTATTACTATGAGGTCTTCTACTACTATGGGATTAAATATTAGAACTAGAGGTATAATTATTTATAATAATAGGTAATTATATTACTATTTTAACTAGTTATAAGCTAGTATTAGTATAAATGCTATTATTAAGTAAAATTTATAGTTAAATCTATATATAAGGTGTAGAGCTTAGATACCATTCTAGGTATAGAGCAAAAGTAACTAAATATTATAATTATCTTCTATTTCTTTAAAGTTATTAATTAAATTTAGAAAAGAAAAATATAATTTAAAATAATAAATTAGGATAATATCTATAATAAGTATAACTTTACTATATTTCTATTACAAGTATTTCTCTAAAAGCTAGAATTTTAGAAATATATATATTTATAAAATAAGTTATAACTATTAAGTAGAAGTTTGTTTCTAGTAAAACCTTTTATATATCTTCTAATCTAAGTTTGAAAGAATCTTTTAAAATAGGTTTCAATCTCGTTATTATACTTGATAATATATAGAAAGAAAATATAATTTAACTAGTTATGAATGGAGTTAAAGTTAATATGATTTTTAGTCTAATTTATTTAACTATAACTATATAAATGAACTACTACCAATAGCTAAGAGAAATAAGAAGTACGAAATAGATACTATAAATTATTATTATATATACTTAGTAATATGTAGAATAATATTTCTTCTCAATATCTTATAGAAACGAAATGTAGGAGTAAGAAATGTTATACTTATTAAATAAGTAGTAATATCTATTTCATCTAATTAATATATAGTATCTTTCTCTTCTATTATTTCTTATAGTTATTCTTCTTTTTCATACTTCCAATCTAACTATTAACTATTAAATACCTTATTTTCTAGGTTTCTAAAATATAAAATAGGTATATTCAGATAAATAGATATTTATCTAAGTATTTATTTTATATATCTCATATTATTAATAAGTAATAATAGTTAATTCTTTATGCTATTAATATATAATTCAATACTTAGGAATTACTTAGACATAGGAATAATATATAATATAATAAGCCTGAGCCTAAGGCTTCGTTTATTATATAAGTAGTATACATATATAAGCTATAGATTAGTATTTATAGTATTCGTTGTATAAATAGTACTAAGAGAGATATAATTTATGTATCATTCTACTCCTTTTGATTTCAAAATACTACTTTTATAATTGAAGTACTGTTTATACTATACATCTATAAATTTAGCATTGTTTATCTAATATTTCTTTCTAGATTTTCCTTCCTATTTTTCGATTACTATAGGATTAGATTTGGAGAAGATTGATATTTTTCTTTATTTTAGTTATTCTAGCCTAAATAATTAATACCTATTTCAATAGTACTTAGAGATAGATTTATGTTTTTTAGTCTCTTATAGATTCAAATAAAGGAATACTCTTACATTATACTAAATAAATTAGAATTAGAAGATATAATATAATCTTATTATCCTAACTTGTTAAATAATCCTAAGAATCCTAAAGTTTATAAACAGAGGCTTTTTAAATATCAAATAGTTATAACAAACTTATTTATAAACCTCATATTAATAAATAGTAAGGGATAATAGCTATATTCTAATTATATATTAATAAGAAAGTAAGTAATTCTTAAAGTATTATAAGAAACCTAAAACTTTATCTATTTCTATATAAAGTAGAATTAAGCTTTTGAATTTAACTTAGAGTAAGTACTTTTAATCTGTAATAATATAATTAAAACATAAGGAAATATTTTATCTTCATATAATAAAAGATCTTAAAGAAGTCTTATAAGACTAATAGGTCTACTAAAATTAGCCTGTTTATCTTTATAAAAGAATAATAAAATAGTTTTAAAAAACAATAAGTTAATAATAGGATAAGTTATCTATAATTAAAAAAGGAGATATATTAAGAGAGATAATAGGACATATAATTATCAAATAATATATTATTACGAAAGTAATTTAAAACTTAGAATATAATACAAATAAGCTTAGTTTTTAAAGACATTAATATAACACGTAGATAAGTAGATTTATAAATTTAATTCCATATAAAGATATAAATTCAATACTCTAAGAAATTAAAAAAGAAGAATATTAAGGAGGTAAATTCTAATTAAAGAAGCTATCTTTATATATATTATTGGAAACCATTTACTTTATAATAATATTTCAATACTCAGAAAACATTGAAAATTGTGATAATAGTAATAATAATTATTGAATAGTTAATTAATGATAAAAGGAAAGTTTTTAAACTCTTTTAACTAGTTATAGTAAAATTCTTATTCAATAAACCAAATTTTAAGAAGGTTCAACTTTATATAATAGTTACTCTTAATAAATCTAGAGATACTTCTTTATCTAACTATAAATGGGATTGTAATATTTAAATACTTCTTATATAGGTTTCTAATAACTTGTTTAATTATTTAATATTTATAGGAGAATTTGTAATACTTTTCAAGCTGACTACTATTTAATTAATAATAATAAAGATAGTTTTTTGATTTAAGAATACCTTTGAATTTATAGGAAATACTCTTTTTAATTTCTAAGATAATGATAAAGCTTTATTAAAGATTTCTAATTAGTTAGAGTATAAAGTGATTACTAAAGTTTCTTTTTATTAAAATATGAAGTATAGATATATTGTTAAAATTATAGTAGTAAATAGGTATATTTAGAAAGACATTAGAGTTATTCTTATCAAAGTCTATAGTATTATTAATTCTATCGTTAATTTTAATTTTAATGAAAAGATTTATATTTAACATCATAATAGTAATTTAACTTTAGATGATTTAATAGGAATAGTGAATTATTTATATGTTATAAATAACTTCTAAGAGAAAGTAACAGCCTATAAAGATATTACTTTACTTAATATCAATTTTGTTTATATTGTTCTATATTAGTTCTTATTCTAAGCTTTCAAAGAGATTACTAACGACTTTTATCATAACATCGTTTAATTAGTTAAAGTAGTTTAGATTCCTTTTAAGTATTTATTAACTCAATAAACTAGATATTAGATCCTTCTAAAATAATTAATTAGTTATCCTACTCTTATTACATTAATAATTATATCTACTAATTTAACCTTTAAAATCAAAACTATATAAGTTATAAAGAAAACTTAGATTACTATAAATAAGTTTAATAAATATAATAAGGAGCTCTTATTCTAATTTAAGGATTAAAGTCTTAGTTAATTAATATTTATTAGAATAAAGACTAGCTTTTATAAGCATATTAATGGTTCCTGAAAGACCTAGGGATTAATAACTAAATTGTATATTATAGATATAAGTAACAGTAATAGCTATAGAGTTTATACTATAGATTTATGAATTTGATATAATATTAGGTATAAGAAGTAGTAGTTTTGAAGAGGATGTAATAGGTTGTAGAATTAAAATCACTTCTAGTATTATGATGATTTTTAAATTTGGTTTATATAGAATTAATGTATAGTATATTATTCATATAACTTAAATAACTACTAGAAGCTTAACCATCTCCAACTTATTTAGTATATTAATAAGGGGATTTATTATTTTAATTATAATAACTATTACTATTAAGTTAGTAAGATCTATTTTAACTTAGAAGAAGTAAAAAGTAATTTTATATAGAATACGTATATTAATAAATAGTTAAATTATAAGATAATTCTATTATTTATAATCAAGAGACTTTATAATCATCTTACTAAAGTATTAGTAATATCTTATAGTTAAATATAATACTCCAATTTTATGAGAATAGGTATAGTATAGAGTGTACTGGGTAATTATACTAACTTATATAAAGCCTGATTGTTCTATTTGACTATATTTAAGTGTTTTATTCTAATTTGAATAAATTATACTTTTTAAGAACTTAGATTTAGACTACATATTGGATTATTTATTTATTATAATTATAAGTTCGATAGAAGCTAATAGCTTGCTTTCTACAATAAGTATTAGGAGATATATTACCTCCTGAAGTATAACTTCAGCCTTCCTACCCCCTACTAACTATTATAGCTAGCTTCTAATTAGTCTAAAGCTAAATATCTTATAACTATACTTAGTATACTTACTTTATATTGAACCTTTTAATAATAAATAACTAATAACCTTTTTTACGATAACCTTATACCTTTATACTTTCATCTTAATAGATCCTTACGTCTTTATAGCTATTAATATATAATTTAAATATCTTAAGATATTTAATTACTACCAACTATAAGTACTCTACTTAAATATTTATTATAACCTTAATATCTATAGCTTCAATATCTTTTAGACTAAGCCTTACTTACCTATAAGATAAAACTTTATATTATTAATATAAAAGTTCTCTACTATTGATATAAGTTAATTTATAATTTCCATATAAGTATCATAAGACTTAGCTTACTTTTACTAGTAAACAATCTTAACATATTAAATATAACTAATATAGAAATAATACTTATATAGATATAGATATTTTAATATAACTCAATAGCTTTTGAAATATTTATAATTATATTACTAAACTTTTTTAAAATATCTAATAATTAGTATATAGTAATATATTAATATGAGGGTATTATCTAATTAATCCTTAGTCTCTGGAATCTTGAGCTTAATATAATAATTTATAGGATAGCTAAATAATTGCTTTTTAAATATCTATAAGTTACTTATTTATTATAGTTTCTATAATAGTTTTATTAAAGCTTTATCTAGTAAACTAATAGTTTTAATAATAAGGGTTATAGGTAAATAGCACTATATTTATTTTATTCTTTTTATTTATAAGTAGTTATATAGATTTTAAGGGGATTTTGAATTTATCATAAAAGATGTAGAAAAGTAATAGGTTATAGAATACCTAAATCTTAGTATTCTATTTTATTCTATCTTTAAGAAGTTTAAGAATATTCTTAATCCTATAGCCTTAGTCGTTACCTTTAACTATTTATATTAAACTTTAGTTTTAATAAAACTCTTTATATATAGATTATTACTATAAGGTCTTTTTTTACTATAGGGTTAAATATCAGAACTATGAGTATAATTATCCATAATAATAAGTAGTTTCATTACTATTTTAACTAGTTATAAGTAAGTATTAGTATAAATACTATTATTAGGTAAAAACTATAGTTAAATCTATATATAGAATAACGGGTTAGATACTATTCTAAATATAGAGCAAAAGTCACTAAATAGTTATAAGTTTAGTAATATTTAATTAATCTATAAATTACTATTAAGTATTAGATACAAAAGAAATTTTATTCAATCTACTATATTAGCTCTTAGACAAATTATTCGAAAATAGTATATTTAACTACTAGTAGTTTTAATATAATAGTACAGCTGTCTAATAGTTCTAAATTTAAATATTAATATATTGTATTATAATTCTAAATAACTAATTAGGATATTTAGAAATACCATAATGTAAATATCCATGTGTATTTTAATGATTTAAAAGTAATTAATCTATTTATATTTAATCAATAACTTATCTAAATAAATACTATTTAATAGATATCTAAGAATATTAAGCTTTTTTACTTTTAGAATTAGAAGTACTTTTAATTACTATATAGTAGATCTTAAGTTTTAGGTAGTTTAAAAATCTAATCATAAAGAAATAAATAAACATTATAATATGTTT
Organism: Colletotrichum orbiculare MAFF 240422; assembly: GCA_000350065.2. Classification (NCBI taxonomy): domain Eukaryota; kingdom Fungi; phylum Ascomycota; class Sordariomycetes; order Glomerellales; family Glomerellaceae; genus Colletotrichum; species Colletotrichum orbiculare. Next base: position 3,581,854 of record AMCV02000003.1, read on the forward strand.
TAGATATAAATTGGTATAACTATTAATAATAGTGTTTTGATATTAATCTAAATAGATTTCTTTAATAATAATAATATCTCTCTTTAAGGTCTTCCAAGAATTCTAAAGTAATAGTGTATATAAAATACTTTAATTATATAATAATAGCTTAGAGTAAAGTATAAGAGAATTCTAGATAAAGCTAATTTAAATATCTCTATTTTAATATTATATAATAAGTAGTATACTATTTATCTTTGAATAGTTATATTTTAAAGTTTTAAAGTCTAGAGAATTTTGATTATTAAAAAGTAGTTTTAAATAATTTGTTAATATATTTCATTTAATTAGACTATAATCCAGTATTAGAGTATCATTTAGTGAGAAATTCTAAACTTAGATATTAATAGTGTAGCTAAATATAGAGAAGTCGTTTTAGCTTTATTTTATGTTAATAAAGCTTTAAGAAAAAGCTATAGTAAAATACTATTAGTTTTAAATATTTTCAATAGAAAGATAAGATAAAATGTCTTAGTTTAAACTGAAGTATCTATATGATTTTAGAAGTTATTGATATCTTGTAGAAGATTATAGGTATATTAAGTATATCATTATAGATTTATATACAAGATTCTTATATATTTAGATGATAGGTATTATTTAAAATAGTGTTATAAATAGGATAAATAACTTAGAACTATATATTCTCTATTTAAAATTAGAAGTAAGAGAATAGTTAAATTCTAAAGATTATATTGATAAAGAGATACTTAGATATCCTAAAAGTTAAAATAACTCTTTTAAATAGTAAGTCTAGTAGTAGTAATTATTATCCTTCTAATTTAATGTTCATAAGTCTTGATCCCCCTTTTGTTAAAAGATTAAATTATAATTCCCCTTGGAATCTTCTTGATCATTTAAAGACTTTACTTACTTTTAATAAGTATTATATTTAGCAACTATAGAATGATCTATATTACTAATTTAATAAACCTTTTTGAAAAAGGATTATTTAACTTAAGTAAGAGAATAGATATTATTCAATATAGTTTAGCTAACTTTCCTATAGCTAGATAAAAGAACTAAGTAATTAGGAATATGTTTAATATTCTAAAGAAAAAGAATATGCTAGACTTAATATTAGATAACATTACTTATATTGAGAATTTCTACATTAATATTATTCCAGAAGCTTTACTTCTTAAGAGAATTAAGATCTAATATATAAGTTTTAATTATACTCTTAGATTGAGCCTAATCAACTAATCTATTATTATTAGACAATTATTTAGAAAGTATAACTTTGTATTCCTTAAATATAAACCAGGTTTAAACTATCTTATACTTTCTTTAGATAATTTAAGTATTATCTTAGAATCTCTAAATATACTATTTTCTTAATTATACTCTAAAATAGTTGTTTTAGAACTATAGTCTAATAATAGTTATATATAATACCTTTAAATAGAATACTTTAAATAGAATATTCTTAAACATTTAACTTTTAATATTTAAAACTTATAAAGTTAAAATAACTTAACATTCTTACTATATAAAAACCTACTCTCATTAAGTTATCTCTAAATAAACTTTAGAATTATACTTAGTTTACCTATTTTACTATATTACTTAAGATCTATTTAACCCTCCTAAAACTTATTTAATATTGCTTTTCAATACTTATTACTAGAGATTAGTTTTTATGCTTTCTCTTTATATTTATACTACTTACTAAAACCTATAATTCAATCTCTTAAATATCAATAATATCTTAAAGTTAAATAGAGTTATAGAGGAATCTTTCAATATATAAGATTTAATAAAATATTAGAAGAATTATATTAGTAATTAGTAGAAATACTAATTACTAGATAGAAGTAATAAGATAAAAGATTAATTTCAAGCTGTCTCTTTCTTATATTAAGAAACCAGTTAAAACAATTAAGTATACTAGAAAAGAGTTCATTACTTAAAGAATAAAAATAGAAGAAACTATAGAACTACTCCTTAAATATTGATTAAAACTATTTAAATAATAGATATACTATATAGTATATCTCTCAATATTTAAACTAACTAGAGATTATTATATAAGATTAAAAAACTTAGTTTAAATAGTATTTTTATTAGTAGATGTTAGAATATATTCTAAACTCTTAATAAAACGCATAATCTTACTAAGAATACACTTATATATATAGATATCAAATATACCTACTGATGATATACAATAAGTAAAATATTATAAAGAGATTATTTTAAATTAAACCTAGGAGATATATTAAATACCTAATAACTTTTAATCTAAATATTTATAATCTCTATAGGATCTAAATTCCTACCTTCTAAAACGTTATTATTATTGAAAATATTAAATCTAAGAAGATAAATCTTTACTTGAGATAGGACTTTTATACAATACTTATAAACAGAATTATAAAGCTACTAATTTAATTCATCATTAAAAAAAAAGATTGTATACTTAAAATATCTAAAGAGTTTAGAATAATAAGAATATTTAGTAGAAAGACTTTTTTATACTAATTATCTTCTTAGTATTAGAAATAGCTTAAAATATAAAGTTAAATTGAGAGTTAGTTTTAAAGATCAATAACAAGAGTTTAATTATACCTCAATTGATACTTAAACTATTAGGAGTAATTTAGGTTTCTAATAAGGTTTAATTAGAAGATATAGTTTTAAATAATAACTAGAATTTAGAAAGTATACTAATAATTAGAAAACTAAATAGTAAACTTAAAGTTAAAAATCTAACTAATTAAAAAAGAATACCTACTTTAAGTAAATATAGAGATAAATATTTCAAAGCTCTTATCTAATTAACTTGAAGAAAAGTAAAATATAGCTCTAGATTTTAACTAATTAGAATAATAAGTTCAACTATTAAGGAATTAGACTAACTATATAGGAATAGATTATAATAGTAACTTTAACTAGAAATCAATATTAATAATTATATAATACTCTTAAAAAAATATAATACTAATATTTTATACCTTAAAGAAAATAAATATATAAAAGTATAACTAAAAACCTTAACCAGGAAAGGTTTAGATATATAAGTAAAGTCTATATTACTATATAGACTATTACTTAAAAGATCCAAATTATAATCCTTCAGCTAAAAACTCTTTCTAGTATTTTAATAGCTATAACTAGCTAGTTACTAGGCGTACTATGTAGTCTTATTAATATATCCTTATAACTATCCCCCCCTCTAAAAACCTTAGTCCCCAAAACTATAATCATATACTCCCTAATATCTATTATGAAGCCTACGTATTATTACTAACTATTTATCATACTAAATACTTCTTTAATACTTATAATTATTCTACCGTAGTATTATTATTTATTCAAATGATTTTTTATAGTTTAAATAATAGAACTGATTTTTATTATTATTATTATTAATATTTTATTACTCCTTCTATTATTTATAAACATATTTATTATTATCCTAATAATATGTTAATACTTTTGAACTTTATAGTATTATTCTAGTAGGAATAGTCTTTTAACTCTACTGTAATCCTTTATATTATTTCGCTATACGCTTAGTAAGTATTATCTACTTTTTCTATATATATCTTATTATTTTTTAATTTTTTATTTATACTATTTTTATCCTTCTAATATCTTTCTATATTATCCTACTAATTATTCCTAACTTATTATTTTTTCCTTCTTCCTTTTTTCTTTTTCTTTTTTATTATTTATATACTATATATTCCTTAATAATGTCTTATATTACTATTATTACTACTATCCTCTAAATATTTATCTATAATAATGAAAAAGTTCCTAATAAGGGTTTCTTATGCCTAGAGCCTAGTGACTACTTACCCTATTTTAGCTATCTATTATTACTCTATTTTAATATAAAAAGGCTATTCTATATTATTAATAACTATATGTTAAAATATATCTTTTACAAAAAAAATAAATAGAAATACTATAATATAAGTTATTCCTTTACTATATATTTACTATTTCTATTAACTTTTATTATTTAGGTTCTATTTAAGTTGTATAATACTACCTAAGCAACCTAGAACTAAACTATTATTTATTACTAAATACTTAAGTGAAAAGCCTTAACTCCTAAGTATAAAAATAAATTACTCTATACTTTTACTAAAGTCTTAGTAAAATAGTAGTATATAAATAATATTATTCATAACTTTTTTATAAGTATATAAAAAAGAAGCTTAGTATAAAACATCTTATCTTTTAGGAGATATTAGTTATTTATTAGTATTTAAATATTATATATCTTATTACTATAAGTTTACTAAATACTTATTTTATTATTACTACTAATTAATAAGATAGCTTAGTGTTTTAGGATCTATAGAAAAAATATTTTGCTAACTATCTGCTATGTAATTTATTTATCTTTATAATAATAGCCCTACTATTGCTTTAGAAAAATAACTTATTTATTTCCTTAATATACTTTATTATATCCTAATACCTAAAGGTGCTAAAGCTCCTGCTATCTTGGGACTACTTTAATTTAATAATAGTTTTTACTATTATTTTACTAAATACTCTAAATATAATATACCTAAATATCTTATTACTATTATTAGTAGTCGCTTTGTTTTTTATGGGTTTAATATTACTATACCTTATTATATATATACTTTTAGTTCGTTATTATCTGCTACTAGTAAAAGTAAAAATAGTAGTAATAATTAGGATAATAATAAGAGTAGAGAATTTAAAGTTTTAGAGACCTCTTTATAGCTTTTTTATTATACTAATAGTAAAGATAATATTATTATACTTACTATAAGTGATTATGCTTCTTCTGTTAAAATTTATTTAATAAGCCCTTAGTATTACCTTACTCCTAATAATACTATTTTACCTAGTATTAAAAGAAAAACTATAGATAGTATTTAAGTAGAAGGACTTCTTACTAAAAAACATAAAACTTATTCTAATATTATTCTATTTATTCCTATAGTTTTTATATCTAGTAGTTATTAGTCTACTATTAGAAAATCTACTATTCTTAAAACTACTACTTTTAAAAAAACTATTCTAATAAAAAAAATTATAACTATTAAAAAAGCTCTTACTACTAAGTAGGTTGTTATACTTTTAGTATTTATTATACTTATAGTATTTATTATACTTATAGTGCTTATTATTCTTATTATACTTATAAAAAGGGGTTGAGGATATTTTTATAAAAATATACCTAAGCTTTAGGTATGAAGATTGTATTATTTATATATACTAACTGAATTATTATTAAAATATATTAGGTTTTTCTAGTTTAAAGATATATTGTTTAAAATAATATTTAAACTATTTAAATAATTAATAGAATTATTTCTCTTTTTTTTTCAAAATATTATTACTAAATACTTAGTATTAATATTATACTAATTATCCTACTTCTTATAATACTAGATTATCTATTTTTTGAATTTCTAAATAGCTTCCTATATATTACTTAGGTTAATTATAATCTCCTATATATTATACTCTATAAGCTATTTAGCCTATTTTATAAAAAAATATTTATTATCTCTATCTCCTTACTTCCCTATAATTTCTTTTACTTCTTATTCTATAGAGTTATCTTTTAGTTTAGAGAGGATAGTTTAGTTATTAGTATTTTTTTATTATTCTATTTATAATTTAAATAAAGAAATAGGGAAAATATTATATATCTAGTAATATTACTCTAATAAATATACCTTATATACTTATTCTCCTATCTTCTCTACTATTAAAATTTTAATATATTTTAATACTAACTTTTTATATTTAAACTTAAAATTCTTTATTAATAATTTAATAATTATTCCTTAATTATATATATATAGTTAATATCTTGAGTTATATATTTTTGCCTAACTTTTAACTACTATTTATTAATATTCTACTATTTAGTAATATATTTAGCTAATATAAGTAACTTGTTTTATGACGCTTTATACTATTAAATCTTTTTTTACTATATATTTAACTATTTTTAAATAGAATTTATATAGTTTTTCTATTAATAAACACCTAGTAGTACTATATCTACTATTATTATATATAAATATAATTTTTTTTAATTATACTACTTAGATAGTAAGTAAACTTCTAGTGAATACTCTAAAGTAATACTTTAATATTTAGTATATTTATTCTATTTAACTATCTATTTATAAATAGTATACTATTAATAGTTATTACTTAATTAATTGCTTTACTATAAATTCCTTTTAAAATTAACTTATAAATAGTTTATTCTTATTATTAATAATACTTTTTAAAATACTAAATTAATATTCTACTTTTTTATAAAATATTACTATTAGTTTTATAACTATTATCTTTTTTATTATTAGAATAAATATTATAAACTTTATAAACCTATTTATAATAACTAGAATAGTATTATATATACTACTATTTCAGTAAGTATTCTTTAGAAATCCTATAATAAAATTTATACTAATTTTTTAAAATAATCCTACTAAGATAAATATAAACTATAACTAACTATATAGCTTATATTTTAATACTTTAATCTTTTAGTAGATCTAATATAATATTATATAGTCCTATATATTTATAATTATATTATTCTAATAAAAATTCTATTTTATAAAATTATAAGTCTTATTAGTATCTATATAGCTTACCTTATTCTTATTATAATATAAATAAATAATTTTATATTTTAAAAACTCTATATTAAATATAACTAATCTTCTTTAGAAGAAGAATATCCTTTCTATATTTATTAAATAGCCTTTCTAGCTACTAATTATTCCCTAGACTTTTTCTATATATATTTAGTAGTCTTTATTATAAGTCTATAATTCTTTAATAACTTATTTAATATCCTTAGAATTCCTTATAGAATATACTATTTTATTTTTTATAAAACTCCTTATTACTAAATATAAGATATATTATATTAGAATAATAACCCTAGTTTTTTATAAATTCTTTTTGCCTACTAGTACTTACTAGGTGTTCTTTATTATCCTATATATCTTTTTATTATAAGTAACTATAGTTATAATTACTACTATACTTCTAGTATCCCTATTAAGGTAGTACTTTTAAGAAGTTAAGTATTTTCTACTTCTAGGTCTAGTTTTTATATTAAAATATCCTTCCTATATCTATATTATTTAAATAAAAACTTTTACTAATTCTAAATTTCTTTTAGCTTTAGTAACCCTCTAGTAAATATCTACTAATAATAACTTAATAAATTATAATTTATTTATAAAAGTTAGTAATATATTATAGTATTCTACTTCCCTTTTTATATAGTCTAGCTATTTAGATAGTCTATCTGCTAAATTAGTAGCTTTAAGTTAGTATTCTAGATTAAAATCAAATACTAAGAGTTTATAAATCTAGTAAGTAAGCTTTCCCTAAAAGTCCCGTATTAATATTATAATAATACTTATTAAAACCTAATAATCTATTAAAACTATAAACTTCTTTAAAAATCCTATTAAATAATACTTTTAATAGTTAAAACTCTTAATAATAACTAGTAATTCCTATTAACTTATTCCTTACTTCTATTCTATTTTATTAAACTTCTTAAAATAATAAGTAATTAGTTATTATTACCTTTCTACTTTTTATAATAAGATACTTAAGATTGCTTATTATAATATATCTATTTCCACTTTAATATTCCTAATAAAATCCTAATACTTAAAAATAGTTATTAAGTAGAAAGTATTCTATAATACTAAAAATATAGATTTTATATTTTTTAGCTATAAAAAGACCTTCTTTTCTATTCTTCTTTTAAAAAATACTATAAGTAGTATTATTACTCCTAAATAATTAGTAATAAACTTATAATAAAAATTACAGAAATTTAAAAATACCTAAAGTTCCTTAAATATTTCTAATAACTTCTACTTAGTAATAATTCGGATTCTTACTAAATCTATTTTTACTCCCTCCTAAATAATTATATAGTCTAGAAAACTTTTTTCTTCTATATAGAATTCGTATTTAGAAAGCTTAGTAAAGAAATATACTTTATATAGCTTAGTAAGTATTTATAGTAATACCTTAGTATAATCCTCTCTAGTACTTATTATATATACTATAATATTATCTATATATACTATATAGTATATATTAATTAAACTAGTAAGTATATAGTTAATATATACTTAGAAAATTACTAGCGTATTAGTAAAACTAAATAGTATTACTATATATTTATAATAACTATATTATATCCTAAATACTATCTTTTAATAATCTTCTAATTTAATCTTAATATAGTAATAAGTATTTTTAAAATTAATTTTTAAAATCTATATTATTCTTTAAAATCTATCTAAAAGCTTACTAATTAATAGTAATAAGTAATAGTTCTTAATTGTAACCTTATTAAAACTCCTGTAGTTAATATAGAAATATAAAAAACTATCTTTTTTTAAAATAAAAAAAATTAATATACCTATTTTATTTATAAATAGTTATATATATCTATTTATTAGATTCTTAATAATATATACTTTTAATTCTTCTAGTTACTACTTACTTAGTAGATATATAGACTTATAAAATAATTTCTTACCTAGTTCTAATTTAATAGTATACTTAGTATTTTTAAAAACTAAGATAGATTTTATTATAATTTTATTAAATATTCCCTATTTATTTATAAACTCCTTAAAAATATCTATAATTATAATAACTTTATCCCTTTTCTTAAATACTTCTATATAAACTTTAAGATCTTCTCCTATCCTACTAATATATAATATATAAGCTATCTTATTATTCTTAATAATTTTTTATATAAATACTTCTAGCTTAATAATAGATATATACTTATAATACTAGGTATTTATCTAAATATCTATTATAATATTTTCCTAGCCTATAGAATACTACTTTAATAAGAAGTTTATATATCTTTCTAATTAGTAAGTACTAGTAAACAAC
>AMCV02000003.1:3590858-3622287 GCA_000350065.2 Colletotrichum orbiculare MAFF 240422
ATAACTATTCAAATTTATAAAAAAAAATATTAATTAGTATAACTTTCCTAATTCTAATACTAAACTATTAAATCCTTCTAAAATAAGTATAATTACTTCAGCTAGAATTAGTCTTAGTAATATAACTAGTTACTTACTAATAAGGTTAACTTATAAGCATAAGTCTATATCTATTATTACTTCTTTCTCCTTAGTACCCTAGAAAATAATTATTAAACCCTTAACTATCTTCCTTATAAAAACTAACTTTTTAATTAATATAAAGACTATTAGTTCTATTTCTATACCTACTTATTTCTCTAGATCTCCTTAATATAAGGGTTAGTATTAATAACTTATATTAAAATATAGGACCTTATAGTATTCTACTCCTAGGTAGTTATTAATATCCTATTTATACCTATCTTATTCTTATAGTTCACAGCTTTATACTTAGTCTTATTATATAAGAAGTAAGCCCCTACGATCTATAATATAGTTAATATATATATAGTTCTCTAACTCGGGGTAGGTATAGTATTACCTAACTTACTAATATCTTACTACTAACTATTTAGTATTAATAGAATTAATAACCTTATTTATCTTATTATTTATAAAAGTAAGAATAGTTAGAAAAACTATAAGCCTATATATAGATACTTATATCTCTTATTTTATATTAATTTACTAGTATAATACTATTAGAATTCCTATAGTCTCTTAGTTTTTATTATAATATTTCTAGCTTTTAGGATTAAAACCTTAAGTCTCTCTATTTCTTTTTTTAAACCTAGGTATAATTAGTAGAAGTAGATAAAAACTTCTCCCTTATTCTATTTAAATCTAAGTATACCTAGGTTTTAATATAGTACTAATTACTTAATATAATACTATATAGGTAACTAATATTCTCCTTATTATATTTTTTCAAGTTTCTATTTATATAACTTTTCTTATATCTCTAGGTTAATATATTATTAGTAAATAAATATAATAAAATTAGTTTAGATAGAATTATCTTCTAAGTTAGCCCTATAGTTTCTCTATTCTATTTAGAATTAGGATACTAGTTTTATAAATACCTACTAGATCTACTAGTTAACTATACTACTTAGTTAGATTTAGTAGTTATCCTTAATAGTTATAATCTAGTTATTAACTTATTTAACTATAAATTCTTCCCCTATTATTCTATAGTTATATAAAAATAGTTTTTCCTAATCTTTAGGTAGTCTAAGTACTACTAATTACTTAGCTAGTTATTAGATAAAAATTATAATCCGCTCCTTATAAACCTCTTACTACTTCTATATTCATTCTTAGTATATTACTATTTAGAACTATATAATTTCAAGTATTTTACTTATAATACTTATTAGGTTTAATCTAAATAGGAATAGTAGCTATAATAATACTTAGGATTACTTATTAAATCTAGGTATTAATTACTAAAAACCTAGTAACTACTTAGACCTAAGAGGTATAATAGAAGTTATTCTACTTCTTCTTCCTATATTAGGAAGGGGGTATTCCTTTCTTTAAAATATATCCTATATAAAATTATCTAATTAGTATCTACTTTCAACCTCTTTAGTATACTATTAGTAAAAGCTCGTATTAATACTAGGCTCTAACTTATTTTAGGCGGTATATAAGAAGTATCTCTCTTTAGGGGTATTTTCCCCTAAGGTTACTATCCTATTATTATTATTATTTTACTTACCTAATTCCTAATAATAATATAGTATAGTACTAGTAGTCTTACTATATATTTCTATTAAGTTAAATATTAATTATTAAAGTTTATTAAGGCTTATATTAAGTTTGTACCTATAGGGTAGCTATTCTCTATGAAAATAATTACTACCTAATATTTTTACTTATACTAATTACTTAAAAAATTAAGTAGAAGTAATAGAATTATAAGAGTATAACTAAAGGTTTTAATTAGGAAAGGTTTAAATATATAAATAAGGTCTATATTACTATATAGACTATTACTTAAAAGATCTAAATTGTAATCCTTTAGCTAAAAACTCTTTCTAATACTTTAATAGCTATAGCTAGCTGGTTGCTGGGCGTACTATGTAGTCTTATTAATATATTTTTATAGAATAAAATAGTTTTATTAATACCTATTCACCTAATTAGTAGTAGGAATATAATAAAAATAGTTTTAAAGTTTTAATAGTATTTTATATTATTTAAAATATAGTATTAAAAAAGAAGATTATTCTACTAAAATTAAAGTATATATTAATAAACTAATTATACAACTTAAAACTTAAAACATATTACTAACTTATTAGAACAACTATAAATATCCTCTATTAAAATAGTAAGAAGTAAGATTATAAAGTTAAAAAAAAAGATATCTAATAAGAAAGAGATTATTAAGATACTAAGATTAAACTCTTTCCTCTTAAATAAATCTTTATTTCTAAGATAGATATAAATAGTTATTTAGAGTAATATAAGGTGAAGATTTATATATATCGAAATATATAACTAATTACTCTACTATAAATTATATATATAGTTATACTAATTATTTAGACCTTTCAAATAGTTATAATAATTATAATATAATCTAACCTTAAAGTCCTATAGTTTAATATTATTAAGATATTTCTAAATATTATGAGAAGTCCTAATAGACTTCTGATAATACTTAAATTACTAAATAGATTTAAAGTTAGAAGGAAATATATAAAACTTAAATAAACGTTTTATAGGTTTTAAGATATACTTCTTTTTTAATATAAAGCTTTCTATATTATATTAAAATTCTTAAGCCGTCTAATATAATTAGAAGAACCCTTCATTTAAAAATAAGAATTTAAATATCTATATCTTACTTTATATAAATAATATTCTTCTCTTATATTATTAAATATTTAGAAAGAAATTCTTAGAACTATTATAAGTATAAAATAAATTTATAAACTTAAGAAATAAAGTCCTATTAAATACTTCTTAATAGTTTAAATAATAAGAAATTAAAGAAATTAGAAGAACTACTTAATTTATAATATATATATTACTAAAACTATAAATACTTTAATTTTAAATAGAACCTAGCTCTAATAATACTACTTCTAATAATATCTTTTACTATAAATAGTAACTAAATAGTATCTTAAGAGATTTAGATATATTAGAAAAGAACAGACCTAATTCTTTTTATATTAATTATAATATAACTAGATAATTTATTTATATACTTTTATTTTAAATACCTTGTAAATCCTTTTTAAATATATCAAAATACTATAAACTATCTAATGTAATACTTCTATAAGATAAAATTCTTAAAACTATAATCTAGAAGCTTAGAAAGTATCAATAAGAGACTTTAAATCCTTCTAATTATTAAGAATACTTCTTTTATAAACTATAAAACAACTTGAAGATTAAATTATAGTTATATTATCTTTATATTTAGAAAATTCATCTAATAGAAAGCTATTCAATAGAATATTATTATAATACTAATAATTAAATTAAAGCTTCTCAGCTTTAAATATACTCTTAAAAAGGCTATCATACTAAAGAGACTATTTCAGGATATTAAGTCTAGTTTTAGAGATATTTAGAAAATCTATTACGAAATAAGTAGTAATAAGTAGTCAGTACTATTTTCTTTAGGCTGGGCAAGCCGTTTTTAATACTATGAGTAGCTAAAAGGTATTTTTATTTAATAAACATAGATATGTGAGGAAAGAAAGCCTTATTCATAACTACTATTTATAGGGTTTTCTAGCAACAGAACAGCTAATTATATAACCATGTATACTTATATAATACCTTAAAGCTATTGTATAATAAAATCTATTTAATTACTTTTGCTCTATACCTAGAATGGTATCTAAGCTCTTTACTCTATATATAGATTTGACTATAATCTTCACCTAATAATAGTATTCATACTAATACTAGCTTATAATTAGTTAAAATAGTAGTAGAATTACCTATTACTATAGATAGTTATATCCTTAGTTTTAATGTTAAACCTTATAGTAATAGAAGACCTTATAGTAATAATCTATATAAGGAGTATCTTATTAAAACTAAGGCTTAATATATATAGCTAAAAATAACGACTAAGGTCGTAGGGTTAAGAACCTTTTTAAACCTCTTAAAAATAGGATAAAATAAAGTACTTATAAGAGCTAGGTATTTTATAACTTATTACTCTTCTATATCCTTTATAATAAGTTTGAAATTCCTTCGAAATCTATATAACTATTTATAAAAAGAAACATATAAGATAAATATAGTAATATTCACCTATAGCCCTTATAACTAAAACTATAAGTTTATTAAATTAGACTTTAATAGAATTATCCTAAAAGCTATAATTAATAGGTAACTTATATATATTTAAAGAATAATCATCTAACTATCCTATAAGTTACTATATTAAGCTAAAAGTTTCAGAGACTAGGTATTAATTAGATAATATTTTAGTATTAATATACTACTATAATATTAGTTATTAGGTACTTTAGAGTAATATAATAATATAATTATAAGGTCTTGAAAAGCTATCAAGTTATACTAAGAATATCTATATCTATATAAGTATTATTTATATATTAACTATATTTAATATATTAAAATTATTTACTAATAAGAATAAGCCGAGTTCTACTATACTTATATAGAGATTATAAATTAACTTCTATTAATAATAGAGAAATTTCATATTAGTAGTATAAAATCTCGTCTTAGGAATAAGTAGAACTTAGTAGAGATATTAAGGTTATAGATATTAAGGTTATAATAGATATTTAAATAGAATACTTATAATTAGTAGTAATTAAATATCTTGAGATATTTTAATTATATAGAACTATAAAGGTATAAAAGCGAAAGGTTATTATAGAAAGAGTTATTAGTTATTTATTATCTATAAAGAAGTTAATATAAAGTAAGTATATTGGTTATAACTATAAGGGGTTTAGCTTTAGATTAACTAGGGGCTAATTATAATAGTTAGTAGGGGGTAGGAAAGCTAAAGTTATACTTCAAGAGGTAATATATCTACTGATAGTTATAATAGAGAGCGAGCTATTAGCCCTTCTTATAACTAGTTTGACTCTAGTGTGAGTACTAGAGGAGGGAAAGCGAAGCCTAGTATTTAACTAATATAAGAGTAGTATTTAGCTATCAACTAATAGGGGTTAGTCTTAGTATTAACTGATTAATTATAGCTGAGTTAATAATAGCTAATTAGAAGGCTGGAAGCTGGAATCATTTTCTATAAAGAAGCTATACAGGCTCCGCTTGAATAAAATCTATAATAATAATTATTAAATTATTAGGCTAGTTATTCTAGATAATAAGTATCTATCTACTAGGCTTTAATGTATATATATTTAGTAAATATAGTTAAATTAAGAGTATTTAAAAGAGAGTTTTGAAGTTATCTGTATATTCATAGATTTAATGTTACTAGATAGATTTATAAAAGACTTAATTGAAATAAAAGTTCAACAATTTAAAAAACTTCTTAATCTATTAGATCTATAAGTAATACTTTTAAAACTAGTTAATATAAATAACTAGACTTGTTAGAGTTATTTCTAACTATTAAAATAATATATATAAGTAATCTAAATTCTTAAAGTCTAATTTCTTAGTAAAATATCTTAGTAATATTTATATAGAAAGTTCAAAGATAGTAAGACTATTCGAGCTATTTATAAAGAGTAAAACTCTTCAATTAAACTTTTTTCTAATTTAAAGTAAATGATTTAAATTTCAAACTCTAAATAGATAGGTAAAAGGTAGTAATTAGTATATGAACGTTAATTTAGAGCAATATAGAAAATTAATTATATCTTTTAAAATTCAAAGTTAATATTAATATTTATCCTTAAGATAGAACGAAATTATTAAGGTTGATTACTGAAATGTTAATATTAAGACTCTAACTTCTAAATCTACTAGTAATTACTTAAAATATAGAAGTTTGACTAATAGAAGACTTAATTAGAATTATTTAAACCCTAGAGATATAACTAATAATAGAAAGTTAGATAATTAGTAATATTTAGAGTAATCAAATAATAATAAATTATATGATAATTAGAGTCGTAGTAATAAAGTTAGAAATACTTCTATTATTAAGGAAAGCTAATTTAAATTCCTTCTACTATTTAAACCATAATTTCAATTAGAATAGTTTCTTTATAGTATTGACTGTCTTATTCTTTAATTTTAGAAAGTTAGATTTAAAACAAAAAGAATGAATTTAAAACTTACCTTATTATCTACTATCTAAGGTTTAAATAGCTTTAAGAGACTTGTTGAAAATGTTATAGGTTTTATTAGAAACTAGAATATAAGTTCTTTTTAAATGAGTCTTATATTAATCGTATTAATTAGAAAATAAATCTCTATTTCTAATATTAATAATATAGAAATAGTTTCTTTAAGGAAGTAGAAAGATTAAATAATCAATTGTATAGAAAATAATTTGAATAAACTAAGTATTACTAATTACTTTTATTTTGAAGAAATAAGCTTTATATTTTCTAGAGTTCTATTTGACTTATATTCTTTAAAAAGAATAAATTTGATTAGAATAACTTTAGAAATACTAGACTTCTTATTTAACTTAATTAGTTAATATTTCATACTCTTAAGGCAATATTTAAAATCGTTCATTTTAAAAGAAGCCTTCTAATTCCTAATTTAAATAGACTTCCTTATAGACTTAAATATAATCTTAACGTACTTCTTAAGATATTTGATAGATTTACTAATATTATCGTCTTTATTCTTAATATTATTGATACTAAATTCAAATCTTTTCTATTCTTTTTGAATTATAGAATTACTAATTAAACCATCTTTCTTACTTTTAGAAAGAAGTAATAAAATAGAAGCTTTTCTAAAATAACTGGAAAAATGTTTAATTATAATAGAAATAGCTAATTTCTTTATTATAATACCTAATTTCTTTATAGTAACAGCTTCAATATTACTTGTTCTAAGTACTCTAGAAGTGTAAAACAACAGTAATAATAATAAGTATTTCAATAATTTAAAACCCTTAGTAAAATATAACTAAATAAAAAACGTAAGTTAAATTAATTGAATTTTATATTATTACTTAGAAATCAAATTTACGTTAACTCAATACGTCTTGAATATATTAGTAGTCTAACTTTAAATCTGGAAAATGAAATAATTACAAATAATACTACTAAGCTTAATAAAAGTATTAATACTAAGAAGTATAAGAGAGAAAAAATAACTATTACTTTATTTATATTATATATAATATAAAAGAATATATCAAACAAAATAAGCCTCTTGAAGAAAAACTGAAAGAAACCTTAAGTATTACAAATATTATTAATAACTGAATTAAAATAGAAAGTACTAATGATAATTTCGAATTATAATTTTTAACTACTTTTTAAAGTAGAATTAAAGAGCATCTTCTCAAACTTAAGAATACAATAAGTAAAACCTGATATAAGATTACTTCATAAGATATCTAAATTAAGAATAATTAGAAAATCAATAGTAATATTAAATAAACTATTATTAACTATTTTAACCTGAATAGGTTCCAACTATAATTAGAATATTAATAATAATTAATAATATTATCTAGACTGAAAATTGATACATAGCATCTATTTTATAAGTATATACTACTAATAAGTATAAAGAAGTAACTTTTAAAAATGTTAATATATATGGGAAGAAAGAAGCTGATAGGTAAAAAAAGAATAAACGAATTATTCATAATACTCAAAAGTCAAATAAATAACAATTCTAAAAGAAGCTGACTAGTCACTCCTATTGAAAATAAGACACAGAATAGCTAATTATATAATAGATTACAATAGGTTTATGATAACAAATTATTTCTCTGATTTAAATACTCTAAAAACTATTTCCAGAAGTTTTACCTATTTTCCATTATAACAATATACTATTTAGAATAATTTATAAAATAGAAAGTTATTTCTAATAGTTTTACTACTAGAAAGATATATAAGAATAAATATAATATAAAGTCTATTAAGTAGCTATACTAACCTATATGAAGCCTAAGTACTCTATTTATATATATTCAAATGTTTTATTGTAGTTTGAATAGATTATACTTTTTAATAACTTAATTTCAGATTACATATCATATTATTGATATATTAAAGTTTTTCAATTATTACTCTAGAGATACAAGTAAATTTAAGTTTAATAGCAGTTTATTAATATAAGGTTTTAAGATAAATAACAGACTACTTAAGTTTAATTAGTAATATTAGTCTTAATGAAGATCCTAAGAAAATAGTAGTTTATATTAGAGAAGAAGTTAGGTTAAATAGAAGATACTTATTTTATTTTAGATACTATTATAATTAATTAGTTACTTCAAGAAGAGGTTAGAGATATTTTAAAAGGAGTTCTAAAGAGAAGATAAATAGAAGAAATTAAAGCTATAGATAAGTTAAAGCTAATTAATAATTACTATTCGTTATATAGCTTATATAAGTTAAAGATTACTATATTTGTAGATCTAATTATAACTTATTATTAACTTATATCTATATAAATATTCAAAAGTATATAAGTAATAGAACTTATATCTAATAATTGTAAAGAGCTAAACCTAAGCTTATTTAACTATAAGTAATATAAAATACTATTTATTTAAAACTAAAGGGCAAAAGAGAAGCCTTTATAAATACTTAGAAAAGTCTATATATATAGTACTACCTAAGGCTTACTAGAGTTCTACTTAAATAGGAGGATTAATATTAAATACCTAAGTATAAGTCTAAGTAGTTATCAGATTATAACTTATAATATTACTTCTTATCTTTCTATTTATTATTTAGCTAGGAGCTATAAGCTAAGTTACTATTACTATTTATAGCTAACTTATATATCTCTCTATACTACTTTAGAATTACTATATCTACTATAATATCGACTAGTTCTTATATTAGATTTATATATCCCTTTTATTAAATAAGAACTTTTAAGTAATACTTTTTACTTATTCAATATACCTTTACAATAAGAACATTTTCAATTAGTTATTTAACTTTTCTACTATTATTTACTAATCATAATAACTAGTTAGTAATACTTATTTATCTAAATAAAGGATTAATAGTAGCCTTTTAGAAGAGATTTATATAGAACTATGAATAAACAGACTTTAATATATCTAATTTAATAATATATACTCATAAGACTTTTATTATAATATATTTATAATACAATCAAGCTAACTTCTAATTTCTTTTAATATTCAAACCTTTCCTAGTTAGTTTATAATAACTTAGAAGTAATAGCTACTTCATCTGTTTATAAAAGATACATTAATAATAGAATCTACTAATTGATCTAAATATAATTAGTTAAATACTAAGAGGGGCTTTACAAATTTCTTTTTTACTTACTTCTAGATATAAATAGTTCTATATATATTATAATCATATATAAATTGACAGATATTTCAGGCTTATCCAAGCTAGAAGAATTAGTAGCTTATAATTCCTAATATATTATTATATTCTTATCAACTTATAGAAGAAGAGTTATATAACTTCTATATTAATTTAATCTTAAGCTTATTGAAAGGATCTGAATATCTTAAGTTTATTTTCAAAAGTAAGCTAAGTTACTATATTAAAAGTATATTTAGTAATTTAGATTTCAATATCGAAATTAGGAGGGAAGTTATACTTCTACTACCAAACTATTATAAAGATTTATTAATATAAAGAATCCCTCTTGATAATATAATTCTATATCTCTTACTTTAAACATATACTTTTATTAGTTGTTTGATATATTGTACTTAACCTAATTAATATTGAATATTATTCTAAGACAGAATTATAATGACTAAAATATTTCTTTCAATAAAATACCTTTTTGAATAGAAATCTAACTTCTCTATAGAATAACTTTAAATAGTTCAACTCTAATAACAATCTCTTACTAATTATAAAAGTAAATAATTATAGTAAATCTACTTGAAGTTAGTTTACTTACTTATTCGAATTCTAGTAAAAATCTTAAAGAGTAATTCATACTAAAATAAGAAGTAGCTATAATCATTCACGGTCTTGTATCTATATAGTAAGTATTCCTGAGTTTTATAAAATATTTCTTAAAACTATTAAATTCATATTAGTAATTCTTCTAGAATTATTAATTATATTTTTCCATAGTCCTATTTATATAATAAAAACTATAAAAAGATAGGGAATTCAAATACCCCTAGAAAAGAATAAGTGGAAAGAATAGGTAAAGTACTATATTAGGAAAACTAGGAGATCTTTATGTAGAACTATATTTTAGCTAATATCGTTTAGTTATTTTAAGATATTCTGAAGTATTCCCATTTTTAACTATATTATAATATAAGTAGTTAATTAGACAAAATCCTAGGAATTTAACTATGCTAGAAGCCTTAATATATAAATATAATAAGTTTTAATAATAGATTTTAGGTATAAAGTAGATTGGATATTAAAGAATACTTAAAGTATAGGAGATTAGAAGGATTTATTCTAGAAGCCTTATGAAAGAAATTATTATTAGTACTAATATCTTACTTAGTAATACTTATTTATTTATATATTAACATTATAATAATAGCCAAATAGGTTTATGTTGTGAAGTAGTATATACTACCTATATAGCTAAACGTTACTCTACAACTACATTCCGTAGGGTTAAAATACCCCTTAGATTAAGTATTCTATATATACTTCAATTAAGTATTCTTTAAGCTTCTTTACTTTTTCATATATATTCCCTATAGTTATAATAGCTTTGTAATAGTTATAAGTTTAGTTTTTTAGTAATTTATACTATATCAGATAACTTCATCTCCTCTTAATATTACTAGTTGAATTCTATAATACTATTTATATAAGACTTTTTTTATAATATGAAATATAATTCTTAAGGAGCTTTTTTAATAGCTTTCTAAAGAAGCCTTATACTACTTCTTCTTAAAATACTTTTATCTTATCTCTTTAGAAGGTAGTATGTTTAAAATATCTCCCTTCTCCTTAAGATATTCTTATTTTATTTCTTCTTAAGGTATCCTTACTTTATCTCTTTAAAGTATTTTTACTTTATTTCTTCTTAAAGTATTCTCACCTTATCTCCTTTTAAGATACCCTTACTTTATTTCCTTTTAAAATATTTTCGCCTTATTTCTTCTTGAGGTATTTTTACTTCGTCTTTTTTCGAAATACCCTTATCTTATTGAATTAATCATACTATTACTATTCAATCTAAAATCGCTTAGGAGGATCTAGAAATACTAGATATCTAGTAAAAGTATTTCAATATAATCCTATGAAATATATATATATATATATAATATATCTCTCTTAATTTAGTATACTCTTTTGGTTATCTTAAAGGTCTCTAATCTATGTAAAGTCACATACCTCTTGGGAATCCTTTAGAAGAAGCGATACCTAATAGTTAGCTCTTATCCTATAAACCCTATAGATAATACTAAGACTAAAGAACTATTTAAATAGAAGAAACCTTAAATAGTAATAGTACTATTAGCTCATATAATTACTAATAAATAAACAAAATATAAGCCTATCTATTATAGTTACTTGTTTAAAGGATTATAAAAAGTTAATATATAATAGTAATACTAGCTAGCTAGTAGTACTTATTGCTAATAATTAATAGTTACTAGCTATTAAAATAGCTATTAGTAAGAACTAATACTTAGTAGTAATTACTATACTTAGTTTATATAACTAGAAGGTTTATAACTACCGGTTATACTTATTTACTAAAGGATTCGAACCTACTATTCTTATTATAAAATAGTAAAAGCCAGCTAGATATTAAACCACTACGTCAAGCGGGTCTCTTAATTTAATATATATTTTTAGAAAGAGGTTTTCAAAACTTCTTCTTTTTTATATAAGTTTTATAAATAGATTTAAAAATAGATCTTAGTTTTATATATATGTCTTTTAAGAAGGTTAAATAAATTCTAAGTTTCTTCTTTTTAAAGTTTTAAATAATAATTAGTAGTTATATAAAGGAATATTATAATTAGTTAAATAATATTAATTTTATTTTAAATATTTATTGTTTTATTGTTAGGCTAGGTTTATACTAAGTGATAGAATCTCTTAATAGGTATATATTATACTATATAACTATTCGAACTTAGCTTTCCTTTTATTTAACTATAGCTCTATATTTATATTTAAATTTCATATTACTAGAATATCTATTATTCTAGTAGCTAAAACTAGTATATAGGAGCTCTAGTAGCCTTTTAGTACTCCTTTTTTCTATAGTAGCTTGATATAATCCTCCTTCTTAGAAGTCCTATCTTTAGGACTTAACTATTAAGATATTAATATAAGGTAGTAGTATTCCGCTTTCCTTTTAATACTTTTTTTTAATTAGGACTTAGGTATTTATTCTGAATTCTATATCTTAGCTTCTTAATATTAAATCTTAGTTAATATCAGCTTTTTAAAATATATTCTAATTATAGTTATATTCTAATTAACCTAAAGTTTCTATATAACATAGCTAGTCTTCTTTAATTATAGAAATATTAGAAAGACTTCTTTTTTACTTCTAGTTATAAGGATTTTATATCTATTATAATTATAGTATTTCAATTCTTATAGAAACTATATAAGGTTTTTTTTAGTAGTAACTTATAGGTTTCTTATTCTTATTTATTCTATAGAATACTATATTTACTAATTAGATTAGAATAATATATATTTTATAATTCTTCTAGCCCTAGAGACTAATATTATTCTCTTTACTACTCCTCTTATTTCCTTCTAGTGACTTATAGGTGATTTCTTTATTATTAATTTTACTATTTTCTATTTTAAAAAAGCTTTTAACTGCTTTTAACTAAAGGAAGGTTTTTTTTCTTATTCGAATTTTTAATCTTGTTTATAAGTTACCTTTATTTTCTCTTTTATTAATAACTTTATTTCTAAATTATTAAAAATAATAATAATAATAATTATAATATTTATTCCTACTACTTCTATTACTCTTACTACTTCTACTTTTATTCTCCTAATACTTCTTCTTCTTATTCTTATTCCTACTTAAGAAAAAGCTACTATTTTGAAAAAAAGAATTACTAAATTCTTATATACTTCCTATATTTTTCTAACTAATAATAATAATAATAGTAATAATTTTATATACTAAGTCTCTTATTACTACTACTTCTACTTTATAACTACTTAGAAATTAACTAGTTATTTTCTTATTCTTTTTTTTTACTATAAGATTACTAATATATCTCTATTATTATTTTTTTCTTATTTCTACTAACTATTTTAGATATTAGTAATAAGTATTCTTATTATATTACTATATATAGTAAGGAATATATTCTAATATACTCTTATTTTTCTTCTTATAAATTACTCTTATAACTATAAAGTATATTCTAATATCTCTTTAGGCTACTCGTATTACTATTCCTATAGTTCTTATTTTATACTATCTTTTTAATAACTTTTTATCTAAAATTAACCCCCTTATAACTACTTATAATACTAAAATAGGAAATCTATATTATTATTCCCTAGTATTTCCCTACTAATTATTAGTATAAGAAGATCTTAAGAAAGTTTAAATTACTACTTATAAAACTTTCTAGACTAAGGTTTCTTATATTAATAAGTCTAATACTAAGTATAAAACTAAAGATAAAAAAATAGAATAACTAGCCTATAAGTACTAACTTATAACTACTAAAGCTATAGCTACTACTATTTTATAATATAACTACTTTTTAAAAAAAAGTATAAAAATTACTACTACTTTTTAATAAACTTAAAAAATATAAACTTATATTATTAAAATATAGATTACTATTTTTATAGGTTTCTAAACTATTTTTCTAGAGTAGTTTTTAATTTATTCTTATATTATAAGTATCTTTCTACCTTTCTAGTAACCCTCTAGTAACTTCTTACTTATTAATATTATTATTTTTAATATATTAATATTCTTAATTTATATTTTCTAATTCCTAAAACTCCTAAGTAGCCTAGTAATAATAATAATAAGAAGAAGGGTAGTAGAAATAGAAATAATAATAATAAGGAAGGTAATAAAAATAATACTAAATAATCTAATACCCCCTTATTCTTTTTTTAAAATTCTATATATTTTCTCTTTTTAAAGATTAATTACTACTTTTAGGTTTTACTATATATTCTTTTCAGCTTTTAGACTAATATAAGCTTCCTAGTTTTATTTTACTAATAATCTAAATATACTATTCTTTTTATAATTTATTAGTAATTTCTAAGAGACTTTCTTTATATTCTAATTTTAGTTCTAATAATATATTCTATTAAGATTCTTATAAATTTTCCTCTACTTTATATTTTTTCTACTTAACTAAATACTAATAGTTTCTTTATAATCTTTTATAATTTACTATTTAATTAATCTTATATATATTATCTCCTAGGTTTTTAATAGGGACTACTTAAAGTATTAATATATTACTTCTATATTTTTCTAATTATAATAAGGAGAAGATATTATAAATCCTATACTTCTTATCCAATTAAATTCAAATATTTAACCCCTATTAACTATTTATATTATTCTAAATAGTCCGAAGTATTTATTAGATAGTTTTTTAGTTAGTTACTTTTATTAGATATTCTTAGTAGATAGTAATATATAATTACTAATTTTAAAGTCTAATTACTTCTTTTTCTTATTATATTACTTAGTATACTTTTTATTTACTTCTTCTAATAAGGCTTTTAGTTACTATTAATATAACTAGAAATATCTTACTTTTTCTTCTACTATAAAGACTACTTTAGGTTTAATATTTTCTAGAGAGCTATTATGAGGTTTTTTTAATAAATAACTTATTAAGGTATCTACTAATACGACTTTAGTAGTATTATAGACTAAGGTATTATAAATAAATTTAACTATAAATAACTATTTAACTTAATCGTCTTAGTTGAAGTTAACTACTATTTTTAAGAAGTATTTTATATTCTAAATTTACTATTCTATTTACTTATTAGTTTATAGATAGTATGCTATACTTAATTTCCTCTTAATAGCTAGTAGGTAAGTAATAAAAGCTTAAAATCTACTAGTAAATAGCGAATTTCTATTAGATATAAAAATTTGAAAAACTCTATACTTAAAGAAGATATTATTTACTAAGAAGGCTGCTAGTTTATCTATTATTAGGGATTCTTTTATTAATAAGTAGAATATATATTTTATAAATTAATTAATTATTATTAATATACTATCATAGCCTTTCTTTAAAAATTTAATTAATTTAGGTAATTTAATAATAAAACCTATACTAATATATTGCTATAAGCTAGTAGGTATAGGTAGAAGTATTAATTTACTATATAAGAAGTAATATTAAGGTTTTAATTACTAGTATATTGTATATTTCGCTATATATTCTATAATATCTTTTCTTATAGACTTCTATTAATATATCTATCTTAACTTCTTAAATATCTTAATAATACCTAAGTATCCCCCTAAGGGTTTATTATAAAAAGCTATTAATAAGTCAACTTAAAGTTAATATCTATTTAGAATAATTAGTTTACTTTAGAACCTTACTCCTTCTTTTTTATTAATAGACTAATTATTATTTTTTTAATATAATCTTTCTCTTCTTCTAATAGTAGTCTCTTTTTATATTTATTAGATTTCTTCTTCTAATATTCCTTCTAGTCTTTTTAGAATAATATCTTCTAAATTTATTATTAACTTTTAGCTCTAGAGGGATACTACTTTTATTTTATCTAGGAACTAGCTTAGGAAGTCTTCTAAAAAGGTATTTCTAGTTCTTTAAATTTCTCTTTCTATAGGTTAATAATTTAATCGTCTTAATAGACTATTTATTAGGTTTTACTTCTCTAGTTAGTAGTTAATAATATAATTAAATAATAATATATTTTAAAGGAGTTTTATTTAATAACTATTAACTTAGGATTTTACTACTAGGTATTAATAGTTTAGGTAATTAGTAATAAAAGTAACTTTATATTAGAAAAATATAAAAAGTAGTACTTCTATATAAGTACTACTTTATGAATAATTAGTAGTTTAGCCTCTAGTATATTATATCTTAATTCTATTTTTCTTAATTTCTATAAGAAGTAAGCTAGTACTTACTACTATTCTTCTTCTAGTTAAATAATTATTATTCTTATAGTAAAATTAGAAGTATCTATCTCTATACAAATTAGAAAGATTAGATTAAAATATTATAAAATAAATATTTAAATAAATTTATCCTATAGATCCTTAAAAACCTTAATTATACTAAGAATTATTATATCTTCCCTTTTTACCTATTTAATTAGTTAATTAGTAAGTTTAGTATATACTTTAAAGTAGTTCTAAATAAATCTCTTATAGAACTCTATAAATTTTAAAAAGATCTAGATCTCCCTAATATTAATAAATAGTAGCTACTTTTTAATTACTACTATTCCCCTCTTCTTTCATAATAATACTTTTAAGAGAGATAATAAAACTTAAAAACTTAATTATTTATATATAAAACTTATATTTTTCTAGGTTAATATAAAGCTTTATAATTAATAATTAGCTTAGTATTTTTCTTACTATTTCTCCATAATCCTCTTTAGTTTTAATAAATATTAAGATATTATCAAAGTAGATAATATAAGTAATATCTATAAGGCTTATTAAAGTATTATTAATATATACTTAGAAGGTTACTAAAGTATTAATTAAACTAAATAGTATTATATAATATTTAAAATATTTATATTATATCTAAAATACTATCTTCTACTTATCTTCTAGTTATATATAAACCTAGTAGTATGTATCTTTTAGATTTAGTTTAATAAACTATGAAACCTTTCTTAAATAGTCTCAAATCTTACTAATAAGTAGTAGTAATATATAGTTCTTAATAATAATATTATTTAGATTTCTATAGTCTATATATAATTTTAACTTACTTTTTTTTTAAGATCAATAGGATTAATATCTTTATAAGGCTTCTTAATATTTTAATCTATTTTTTTAAGAATTAATATAAGATATTAATATAATTCTTCTAACTCTTTTTCTATAAAAAGTAGATAGAGTTTTATAAAGACTCCTTATTTTCTTCTAATTCTATTATATATATATAAGTACTTTTTTCTATAGGGATATTAGTCTTTCTTATATTAAAAATATAAGCTTATTCTTAGTATTCTAGTAGTAATTAATTTAGATTAACCTTCTTTTTATTTAGATCTCTTATAAATTATTACTAAATAATTTATTATTCTCTTTCTATTAATACTAATATAGCTAAGATTACTAATATATATTTAGAATACTTCTTAACTTTATTAATTATTTTAGTTTTATATATTAATTTGAGGTTAGTAATAATTAAGAGATAAATTTAATCTAAAGTTTTCTATTTTAAATTAAACCTTACTTTTCTTCCCTAAGGGATCCCTAAGATTATATTATATTTACTAATATTACTTATTTAGAATATATAAGACTTTATCTATATTATACTAAAATTATTTATAATCTTTATAACTATAATCTATATTTTATATTTAGGTATTATTTTTCTCTAGAAGCCTAATATCTTTAGTCTTAAGTTAACTTCTATAGGCTTAATATTATATAATATCTTCTAACTTAAGATATTCTTATTAATTTTTTAGTTAATAAGTATTTTTCCCTTTTTCTAACTTCTCTCTATATAAATTAATACTTCAGCTTTAAAATATTAATAGGATTTTAAATCTTATAAGATATAAATACTATTAACTCTTATTCTTAAAGTATAATAAAGTCTTTTAATATACCTAGGCTTCTTATAGGTATAGTAAGTATTCTTATTATATTAATATAATATATAGTCTATCTTTCTATAATTATAATACTTAGGTAGACCTTAGGGAATAACTATTTAAAACTATAAAATTCCTTCTTACTTAATCTTAAATAAAAAAATAATTATAAAAAATAATTCTTTTAACTGGCTCTCTTTACTTATTTTTTAAATTAGGATAACTATCTATATAACTAATAATCTATAGTTCTTTTATTCTAATATTCTAAATATAAATTCTATTAGGATAGACCTACCTAGAGATTACTTAACTATTTCTACCTTTTTAGTTATATAATTTAATTCCTAATATATAACTAATAAGTCTTTATTGATAATTATATATTTTAATTTAAATAATAAGTAGTTAATAATATTAATAATTTAAAGTTTTTCTAGTTAGATATTAAGATATTCTATTTTAAGAAACTTATATATATTAATAAATTATTAATAGGATTAGTTAACCTTCTAGTAAATTATATCTAATTTAACTATTATTATAATAACTTAAGTATTATTATTATTTATATTAGACTTTAGTTATTCTTCTATTACTACTTAAGTAATCCGTTTAATATTATTATTATAAGTAATAGTAACTTACTTAATCTACTAATAAGATATAATACCTTTTAAGTATAAATTTATATATTAGACTTTATTCTTATTAATAATAAAATTATCTTCTATTAAGTTAAATTATTTCTATAATTTAAATAAGAAATTATTAAGATTTAACTAATTACCCCCCTAATACTTAATAGGAGCTAACTATTTAACTAAAAAGTTTCTTTCTTATTTCTTAAAATTAAATATAGGAGTAGAAAACTTTTTAGTACTTTTTTCTTCTAGATCTTCTCCCCTATATAATACTACTAACTTTTCTAACTTCTACTTCTTTTTTAACTTCTTTACTTCTTTTTTCATTAATTAATCTAAATTAGTTTTAGAAAAATTACTATTATTCTAAAAGGGTAATTATTCCCCTAGTTTATTAATACTACTACTAGTAACTATAAGAATTAGTTCCCTTATTAAGTTAAACCTAGACTTCTAAATTACTTAAGTAATAAGTTTCTAATATAATATTATTATAATCCTACTAATTAGTATATTTAAAAATAAGTAGAAGTTTGAATATATTAAGCTAGATTTATACTAAGTAATAAGATCTCTTAATAGGTATATACTATACTATATAACTATTTAAACTTAGCTTTCCCCTTATTTAACTATAGTTCTATACTTATATTTAAGCTTTATGTCACCGGAATATCTATTATTCCGGTAGCTAAAGCTAGTATATAGGGGTTCTAGTAGCCCCCTAATACCCCCCTTCTCTATAGTAGCCTGATATTTATCAACTAAGAATTCTGTAATTTAAATTTAAATTATTAGTCTTATTATATGGTTATATATCTTACTTCTTTTATTTTAATCAAAAACCTTTTTCAAATAATATATATATTTTTAAAATAATTTCCTTTTACTATTATATTACTAATTTATATAGAAATCTTAAGATATCTTCTTCTATTTAAAAAAACTATCTTAAAACAACTTTCATTACTCTTAATATATTTCTTAATAACTCTAGATTTACATAAGAAGTAATTAAAAATATTACTTTATTTATTATTTATATATTAATTAGTTAGATAGAAATTAATAATAAGGCTATTAATTAAAATAAGAGTAATATAATTAATAATAAAGACTTTAAAGAGGAAACCTCTTATTTGTTTAAGAAAAGTATAGAGTATATTATATTTACTTTTAAGTTATTAATTCTTATATTTAAAAAATAGAAAAGACTTACAATTATTCAAGACTTTTTCATAATTAAAATTATCAAGAATTTTATACTTAAAGCTACTAAGGCAATTCTAACTTTATCTAATTATAAATAGAAGTATATAAATAAGAACTATAAAGAAAAGCTTTATAATCTTTACTATAATTATTTATTCTTTCTTATTAAGAGTTATAATATTTCCAAATTTATTACTAAACTTTCTATTATTACTATAAATATTATTCAACTAGTAGTATTTATAAACTAGACTTAAAAATGACTATTTATCTCTATATTATTTCTTACTATTTATAGTAATAAGAATATGAAATCTATAATAAGTATTGCTTATATAAATTTCTAATGAGTTTTTCTAAGTTATATATTTCTAACTAATTTCTATTAAATATTAAGAGCTTTATAGTATTATTACTACTACTTATATTAATTATACTAAGAGCTATTTACCTTTTATATTTCTTCCTTATATTCCATTTCCGGTCTCTATAATCTTTATAATTCTTATTATTACTATAACTTCTTTACATAATTTCTTTATACATTATTTTAATAGTATTAGCTTTCTCCCTCTAAGTAAGGGCCTAATTACTAATTTATATTATTCTTTCAATTTTTACTTCTTATTCTACTTATACAGCTATATTTCTAATATTCTTTTTAAATTACTTCTTAATATTTAGAAGTAAATTATTCATTATAATAGTCTTTTAAAATAGCAATATAGTAATTTAATTTATTATTTTAAGCTTTAGCTTTAGAGAATCAGTTTTAACTTATAGGTTTTATACTTTTAGATACTTTTCTAATCATAGGCTTTAATTTTAAATTAAGAAATACTCCACTTTATTATATTTCCAGATTTAATAGTATTTCTGTATAATATATTATTTATTTATATTTTATATTGATTCTACTTAAGAAGGCTTAAATTATCCTTTTTTATCCTTTTCAAATTACTTATATAAGTTCCTACAAAGAAGTCTTATTAATGATTTAAGTCTAATTATTTTTAAAACTTTCTAAATCATTATGTTAATAAGGCTTGAATTAAGCTATTTATTACTAATTAAATTGAGAGAATTTTAGTAACTAACAGTTTTTTGTTTTAGAAATCTCTTAGTAGAATTAGTAATCATAAATATCTATATATTTTAGATACGTTTAAAGTCTTATAAGCTTTTTAAAAACTAGACTTACTTTTTAGAAGTTATTATGTTGGATTTGTATTATTAATAATTAACTCTTATTAATAAGGAATCTTATTTCTTTAAAACTTCTTATTAATAATTAAACTTATAATAAGACTAATAGGCAACTTATAAATAATACTTCTTTTATTATTAAAGAGAAAGAAAGTAATTTCGCTTTAATAATTGATATTATAATTATAGATTACTTTAAAGCTTTCTAAATAATATTCCTTCTAAATAGTTTTATTCTAAAACCTTACAAGCTCTTTTAACTTTATATATTATTTCTATAGCTTATATCTAAAAAGACTATTAGGGTATCTTTTAAACTCTTAGGCTTTATATTATATTTAAAGTATAAATATCAAGTCTTATAGATATAATTAAATATTTAATTTACTCCCTCTTAATAATCAAAGCTAGAATTCTAATTAAAATAGGCTATTTTACTAGTTATAAATACTATATTAAACCTTATTATAATTACTATATATAATATTATACCTATTCTCTTGTAATAGAAAGTTATCTTATAATATAAAGTCTCTCTCTTATATAAAAAGAATTCTAAATATATTATAAGAGATTTATTTCTTATTTTAAGCTAATATCTTTCTAATAGAAATTTATAAATTGTCTTTCTATATATATAACTTATTAGATATATAACTTTTAAGTCTTTTAATTATATAAGATCTTAATACTAAAGAATTACTATAAGTCTTCCCTTCTCTTAAAATAATATTATAATCAGAAGTCTTATATAGCTTTTCTTGCAAGACTTTTATATATTTTTAAAAAGGTTAAGATATAATTATTAATATAGGAAAGAAAGAAACATAGTTTTAATATTAATAATAGTCCCTCTTAAAAATAAAAGAGAATTATAAGTCTCTAAAGTCCTTCCTAAGATATTATTATTATAACATAGGAAATCATTAGAAACTATAGAATACTTTTAAAAACTTTAGAATCCTACTTAGTATTTCATCTCTTATGAAATATATATATAAATCTCTTTCTTAATCTTGATATAAATAAAGATATTTATTATATTATACTGCAAGAATTCGAAGTTCAAATATATAATAGTTATTATAAGTATTCTAAAGAATATTCCTATACGTATCACTATATAAATATTATACTTATCTTTAAATTATTAATTTCCTCTTATAAGTAGGTGAATCTTCAACTTTAATTATTATCTATATTTATTAGGCTTATAAATATAGACTTAGTAATACTTAAAGACTATTTAGTCTCTTATAATGTATTTGTTAACTTTGATTTATAAGTATAAAATCTAATAACTTCTTAAGTATATTTCCTTAGCTTTTCAAAACTTCTAAACTGATAGATAAATATCTTAAAGACCTATACCTTTCTTTATATACTATAAATACTCTTCTCAATATATAAATTAGTAACAAGATATTAAAAAAAGAAATAATTCTTATTAATATATATTTTTAAAACTTAAGGAGTTTATATTATATTATAATAATTAAAATCGTTTTAAAAGTATATAAAATCCTTCTTAGTCTTATTTTAAACTTTTTGAATTACTTGAAAATAATAAGTAATTAATTAAATAATTAAGATATTACTTATATTTCTTTTTATTTATTGTATATGTTAATAGTCTTACTACTACATATTTCAAATTATCTATCTTAATAAACTTCTTAGGCTAAATAAACTTTAAATATCTATTTAAAGAAATAATTAATCTTATATAAATCTAAGATTTCTATATATCTTATATCTTATTGAGAAAGCTATTTTAAAGGATATTTATAAAACAAATATTATAATAAATAAAGTCTATAACTACCCTCTCTTTTCATTTTATTTTTAATACTTTTTGCAGAATTACTATAGAACTTATATATTTTAAAAAGAGAAGAAAACTAAAGTGAGGTTTAAATTTCTTTCAAAATAAATAAATTTCTCTTTAGAACTTTAACTACTTACTTATTTAATATCTAAGTCAATTGAAATCTATTTAATAACTCTATCTACTTTCTTATTAATATTTTGCCTTATAGATAGATTTTCTAATTATTCTATAAGCTTCGTAATCTTCTTTTAAATCCCCCTAAAATCTATTTATAATATTTTATATAAAGACTCTTTTAAACTACTATTAAAAGACTTCTTCTTATTAAAAATGATGTTTTAAATTATAAAACTTTCGTTTGAAAATTCTTTTTAGATTTTAAATAATTTATTTAAAATAAAGCCTATTAGGAATCTGAATAAGACTTTTGAAATAAACCTTTAATATTGATTCTATTTTAATTAAACTCTACAAACTATTATATAAACTTAATATTTATACATCCTTAAATAAGAGAAGTCTAGAGTTAATATATAGATATTCTTATCTTTTTAGAAATACTAATAGAATTATTTATATAGTATTGTCTAGCTTTATAAAGTTAAAAGAATATAATTATATATATATATATATATATATATATAATTACTTTAAAGATTTCAACTTATAAATCACAAAGTAGAAATATCTTGATAACTATAGACTTTATATACTTTTGATTATTATTATTATTCTCTCTATTCTTCTATTTTATATTTAAATAATTAATATAGAGAGTTTAAATTGAAAGTTTCTCCTATGAATCTCTATTTAAATTACTTTATACTTTTAAATCTTGATATTTATTTCAATTCTTTCAACTAGAGTCTTATATATTATTTTTAAAAAGTTAAAAAGCTTTTCAATAACTCTTAAGACTTCTTCTATTTTTCTAAGTGAAAATAAACATCTTATGCTAAGTTAATTATTTAATTTATAAAGATTACTATTAATATATAGTCTTTATAGCTTTTATTAAAATTCTAAAGATTAATAGTAATTCTCTCTCTTTAAATTAGTATATTATATTACTTCTTTTAAAAGTCTTTTTATTACTCTAAAAATCCTCCTTCTTAAATGTATACTATAATTTATAACTAAAACTATATATAATTAATATTTTAGTCTTATTTTCCTAATAGGTATTAGAAAGTAGTTTATTATTTTAAAGTCTAAATATCTTAGTCTTATATATTAGAATTCTTAAGACTTAATGATGAGGTGCTTTTATATAGAAATAATATATTTATACTACCATTAGAATTGAAAAAGCTTATTTTAAAGTAGAAACGTTATAATTATTAATACTTCAAAGTAACTTGTTCTAAAGAATTATATTTAAATATTTAATATCTACTTATAATTTACCAGCTAGTTAGTATTAGTATCACATAACTACGATCCTTTAAAGAAGTAACTGTGATAGATAGGCCTATACTTGCCCTATTTATTAGTAATTATATTAACTAATTATATTATTACTACTTAAGGTTTCTTTTATTTAAAGAGTTCTTTAGCTTTAGAATTTTCTATAGGGTCTATAAGGTAAGAGCTAACTACTAGATATAGCTTCCTTTAAAAAGTCCCGAGAGGTATATGACTTTAAATAGATCAAAGACCTTCAATACAACTATCAATATCTATTTATGATTTTAAAAATATAAAAATAAGTCTTATTTTTTCTTTTTATATAGTTATCTTTTAAATTTTAATCTTATTTTAGATTTTTCTTAAAACACTTCCTAAGTAAGACTAAACTACTTATAAAGCTAAAGTATAATATTATATTATAAAGCTATAGCTTTATAAATTTATAAGGATTTTAAATAGTAATTATTATAATATTATATATTTTATTAAAGACCTTCTGAATTTGAATTCTAACGTAGTTACTCATAGAGAATCTAATAAACATTTAGAATTACTTTATATTATGAAATATATATATATATTATTAATTTTAAATCTAAAACTATAGAATCCGTAAAAATATAAGATTTATTTAAAACTATTAAGGCTATATTTCTTATATTATAAGACTATATATATAATTAACAAGTTAATATCAAATCGGTAATTTGCTTTATATATCTTATAAAGTCTTTATTAGATTTTATCGTTCTATTTAAAATATTTAAAATCATTTAATCAGGATTTTAGGTATTATATTAAATCTCTTTATTATTATAGTAATATTTTAAGAAAAGATATTTTATCTAATATATCTTATAGCTAAAACTTCTATATACTTTATATTCCTTACTACTATCTAAGTCTCATTTATAATACTTATTAATATTATATTTATTAAAAATACTTCTCCCGTTTGAAATATAGTTTGGATTTCAATTTTCTATAAAGAAAGGAGATCTTTTTATTACTTTTTTATTATTAGTTTAAATATCTATAGGGTTAAATATCTTTCTTATTAGTCTGACTTGTATTAAAATAATCCTTTAATTTAAAATAAAGACGTAAGTCTGATTTATAACTTTAGCAATTATTAAATTATTATCTTAAGTCTTCTTAAAGACTATTCATTTAATATAAAAGAATCCAAGACTTGATCTAAGTATTTATAAGAGCTATAATAAAGTCCATAAGTTAAATAGTAAGCTTATAAATATTTAGAATTCTAATATTAAGGTATTTATAAATAGCTTTCTCCTATTCAGAGATTCAGGCTTCTATATTACTTTTAAAATTCAACTTCTTCCTTATAGGCTTTATAAGGATTATCCAATATTCTATGATTACTTCTATCTTCCTCTCTATCTTGATATAGTCTATATAACTCTTAAATTTAAATAGCTAAATATTAAGGCTTCTGATTATATTATAAGAATATTTAAAGAAATCTAAAAAGATTGTATGTTTAATATATTTCTATACTATTTATATCCCTTTTGTTTCCCTATAATATATCTTTATTTAAAAGCTATATTTAATTTATTATTTCTTATAGAAAGCTATATTGATAACTAAGAAGTATTCAAAAGTTGTAACTTATAAAATAATATCCTTCTTATAAAGAACAATTATAATGTCTTCTTCAACCTTAAGGATTATTATTTAGGATTAAAATAAGACCTATAGTAGTTATCAAATTCTTATCAAATAGTTAGAAATCTTAGAAATCTTTAATTTCAAAATAGGTTTTATATATATTTTATTGGATTCCTTTGGAAAGTTGTATTATAAAAAAGGGATTCATAAAGTTTTAAAAGTTATAAGACTAATATCAAGATTTAACTCGATCAATATAAAAGATTTTATTCTTTAAATTATTCAAAATAATCTTTCTAAAAGAAATAGATATTTCTCTTTAAAGCCTTAAGAAATGTCTAATTCAAATGATTCCTTTATAATATATATAAGACTCTTAGTTATTAAATAAATTATGTTTTTATTATTATTCAATCTAAGAATCACTTAGAAGGCTATAGAAGTACTAAATATCTAATAGGAGTATAGTAATATAATCTTATGAAGTATATAAATAAAATACGTCTCTCTCGATCTGATATTATTCTTTAGAAAGATAAGTAGGTAGATTGATAGTTAAGTTATTACTATAGAGAAGTGTGAAATTAGGAGAAACGTAATATGATAAAAGTAGTTATCTCAATATAAAGATTTATTCAAAATATCCATAATAATAATAATTAAATAGAAGAAAGAATAGTAATTCAATTAATAGTATAATTAACTATTTTGAACTATTATTTATAGAAGTACTGAAGTTTTAATATAGAAGGTTTATTTTAGAATTTTAACTATACTATTATAGTTTTAGTTATACTATTAGAGTTCTAGTTATAATTATAGTATATAGACTATTATAATTATAATATATAAGGCATTATAATTATAATATATATACTTTGGTATAATATATAAACTACTATAATTATAATATATAATATATTATGATTATAAGATATAAGCTAAAGTATAATATATATTATATTATAATTATAATGTATTAGCTTTAATAGCTATAGTATATAAGGCGTTATAATTATAGTATATATAGGTTGAACTACTTCTAATATTTTATAGAAAATTAAACTTCTATACTTTTACTTTATTTAATTAAATAATACTAAAAGTAAAAAAGTAAAATAAGTATATATTTATAAAGTGATTTTTATATAATTTATTCATATAGAAATATTATATAACTTCTATATTAATTCTATCAGAATAATAGAAATAAAAGCTTTTTATACATTAAAACAAATCTAATATTCCCCTATAAAGTATATTTCACTAGTATGGAGCTTATTTATATAAAGATTTATAAACCTTAAGAAAAGGTAAAAAAGAAAGATTATATAAAATTATAAAACTTAACATGTATAAAAAAAATAAACAAAGAAAGACTTTTAAAATTCTTTTTAAATTTTAATAAGATTCGTTTAAATTTTACTAAACCTAAAAGTTTAATTAAAGTATTAGTTATATTATATTGTACATATATAGTATATAAAGATATTTTTATTTCTAATATAATTTCTTAGAAAATAATATCCTATATATATATATTACCTTTTTATAAAACTTAGAATTCTCAACTAGTTCTTTTATTATTAAATTATTTATAAAGTCTTAGGTTTTTTAACTTTAGATACTTTTAACTTTAGATAAATATAATTTTAATTATAGTATAAATACGTTACTTCTCATAAATATTTAATAAAGCTATATATTTAGTTTTATAAGTAGATAGAACTATTAGTTTCGATTTTATAATAGAATAACTTATGATATTACTATTTCATTAAATAGAAAATATAAAATGAAGTGAATTATCTATTATTTAGATTTCTTATTTGACTTAAATTAATATATCCTATAACATCTTTAATAAAAGATAAATATCAATAATTATAAGTAAATGTATATTTTCTTTTTATTAAAATAAATCTTTATAAAGTTGAAAACTAAAAAATAATTTATATTTAGATTATAGGTAAATTAAGAATACGTTATCATTATATAAGTAATATTAGGTTGTATCTTTAGAAATAAATTTAACAAAGTTCTTATTTCTTATAAAGGTTTTAAAATATCTTTCTTTAAAGTTTTATCTTTATTTTGAAATAATTTAAGATTATTATCTATAAGAGTTGTAAATTTATGAAGAATTCTTATTTTATATTTTATGATACTTTTCTTAATATGTTTATTCTAATTAATAATAATTATTCTGTCTTTTTAATTTATAGATAAATTATAATTGAAAGAAATAAAAAGTTCTCCTAGGTTTTAAATTTTAAATTTCTATTTTAAAGAGTTATATATTTAATTAACTAACTCTTAACTATTAATAATTAGTAATATATTATTTATATAGTAAGTAAAAATAACTATATAGTTCTTTATTCAAAATAAATATTACTTCATTATAAAGAGAACGAATAAATCCTATTAAATACAGAATATTCTTTAGATAATTATATTAAAGTTAAAGACTTTATTTTAAACTATATAATATCTTATTTAATAGATAAATAGGAATATAGTTTTTATTCTTTTCATAAATATTTATATTTATATTCAGAATAAACTCTAAAGAATTCTCCCTTTATATTAAAATAAAATCTAGTTAGTAGATACATATATATAGATTTATTAATATTAATATAAATAAATATTGTAAGAAGATTATTTTATATTAAAATCTATTCTAAATAAATAAAAGGAATGGTAATAGATTTCCAACTTTTAAATATATAAGTAAAATTAAAAACTTCTAACTAATTAATATCCAAGTATTAATTATAACTTTAAGCTATCTATCTAGTTTTATATATAGTATCTTTTGTTATATTATTTATCTTTATATTATAGACCTATTTATTACTTAGAATATTAATATCTTTAATATCAATAGTAGATAGAAGTAGTACTTTCTAACTATTTATAAGTCTTACTTATTTGATTTCTTTTATTATAATTAGAATCTAGTTTCTATATTTAAAAAAGTCAAATATTCAGAGAAAAAAAGTAGGTTCTTCTATTTTATTAATTTATAAAATATATGAGACTTAATTATTGTTATTAGTATTTATATATAGCTTTATATAACTATTTAAATTAAGATAATTTAGAATAATAAAAAAAAGTATTTTCTTTATAAATCTTATAGTCTTCTTTGATTTTATTTATTATAATATATAAATCAATATATAAACTGAACTTTCTCTAAATACTATTATTATATTCTATATCTAATTCTAATATGTTACTATTCTTAGTTATTTTGATATTTGAACTTTCTTTTAGAATTATTCTAGTTATTGTTTAAATTTTAGGAGTAAGATTTATTAAAGAGTTATTATTATTATTATTATTATTATTATTTTAACTTATATTAAAAATAGAATTATCTAGGTTTAAAATAAGATTATTATTAGGCTGATTAGACTTATAATTATGAGAATTCTTCTTTAAATTAATAGATAAAGGTAATTCCCTTTCTAAAATAAAAAAAGTATTTTCTAGGAGTTTTATATCTCTAGACTAAATAGCTTTCTTTTTATTAAACTCCTAAGCTTTGTAAGTATTATTTCTATAAATTATAATAACTCTTTTATAAATTCTTATATCTAATTTCTGAATAGTAAAGATCTTTTCATAGATATTATCAACTTTATTACTTCTAAAGATAAGGATAAAAATAGAAAAACCCTAAATTATATATAATTATATTCTAGGGATAGTTTTCTTCAAATTATTAAAGATAATATAAGTATTCTTTAAAGATTTAAATATTTATAAGAATTCTATAAACCCTTAGGATTTACTAATAAATTCTTAATTTATGAAGGATTTCTTAATATTACTTTAAAATATTTCAATAGTACAGAAATACTTCTAAATATAAGAAAAGAATTAACTAATAATCTATTTTATAATAGATTAGAATTACTTAAATAAGTAGTTATAATATATATTTTAAATACGTTTAGTTTTGATTATAAAAGCTTCATTACTTCTATAACTTAGAGCCTTAAGTCTAATAAAGATATTTATATCTCAAATTCTTCATTTTCTAATTTATCAAATAAATCTGAAGAAAACAAATAATAATTCAATTAATTATACTAAGAATACTTCGGAAAAGAGGAATTTCAGAATTATTACAAAATTATATAAAAATAGAAAGGGATTTCTTATAAGAATTATAAGAAGAATAATTATACTAACACAAGCTACACTTACCTTTTTTTAGAAAAAGATCTAAATTAGTAGAAGAATATCTAAGTTAAAGAAAATGATAAAAATAAGAAGAAATCTAAAAAAGAGAATTCGGAATCTATTGATATTATTATAGCTAGAAATAAGGAAATTCATAAGATAGAAGATAAATTATTAAAGAATAAAAGAAGTTTTGAATCTAAAGTATTTATTTCTAAAACATAAATCTTAATATCTTTTCTAAGGAAGACAATAGTTCAGAAATATAAGAATTATCTAACAACTCTTTTTAAAAGGATATAATAATAATAAGAAAGCTCTAAGCTTTCTAATAAATTAATAGATTACTAGACGTTCTGGGATTTTAATTAAAAGAGAAGTTTATAAACATATGTTTTACTACTTAGATATTACTATTACTATTCATATAATTAAAAATAAATCTATTTTATTTAATATAAAACTAAGTTTAAAACAGGTTTAGATGAAAGTATTATATATCTTATAGTTAGTATAATGAAAGATTTAAAGATATTTCTAAAACATCAAACTTTTATATTAAAAGAGATTTATAATATTTTGGAATTAAGAGTTAATCTATTATTTTAAAGTAAATCCAATACCATAAGAATTATATTGATTGTCTAAAAAGATATATATTATATAATATAGAAAAGAATTCTTTTTTAAAAATAGAATTTAAATACAATAATTTATATAAATCTAATATCATTATTTTATAAAAAGATATTATTCTTCCTACCATTATATTATAAAATATTTAGTTTTT
Organism: Colletotrichum orbiculare MAFF 240422; assembly: GCA_000350065.2. Taxonomy (NCBI): domain Eukaryota; kingdom Fungi; phylum Ascomycota; class Sordariomycetes; order Glomerellales; family Glomerellaceae; genus Colletotrichum; species Colletotrichum orbiculare. The sequence continues at coordinate 3,621,642 of AMCV02000003.1, forward strand.
ATATAACTATTCAAATCATATTAATATAAAAATAAGAAATAGTTTAAAAATAATATTCTAAACTTATTTTATAAAGTAAGCAAAGTAGATATTCTTTCTATTTATAGAATCTATATCAATAGAAGTTTTACTAATAACATTAATAGAAGTAATAAGAAATAGAAATACACTTTTAACATTTAGATTATATTTATTTAGATTTATATAGACTTATAATGCTCATAATATATAATAGTTTTAATAGGTTTATTCTATTTATTAATAAATTAATTAGGTTTACTTAGGGATGTTTATTAAAAAATTAAATTAACTAAAGAAACTTTAAAAGCCTTTTTTAAATTTAAAGAATTAGGAAATAATAGCAATAACAATAAGAGAAAAGTAAATGAATTCGATATCAATAGAAATAATATATTTATAAGTAAAAGAATAAAAGATATTTATGCTTATTCTAATATTGTTTATAATATGAGACTTCTTTATATTTATAAAGCTAATAGTTTAATAGAAAGGATAATAAGAATTCTAATTATTAAAATTAGAATTCTAATTTACTTTTTCAATTTACCTTATTATTTATAAGGAGATATTTTAATAGCTTCTATATATATATATATATATATATATATATATATATATATATATA
>AMCV02000003.1:3624815-3658563 GCA_000350065.2 Colletotrichum orbiculare MAFF 240422
ATTTATAAGAGATTATATTAGAAATAAAAATATCTTTATATATTATAAAAATATAGAATATAATGTAACTAACATTTTAATTAAACCTTTAGGTTTAGTAAAGTTTAAATAAATCTTACTTAAATTTAAAAAGAATTTTAAAAAGTCTTTATTTTCTATGTTTTGATAAATTTTAAGTTTTATAATTTTATATACTCTTTCTCTTATTACTTCTTATTAAGTTTTATAAACTTCTATATAAATAAGTTATATACTAGTAAAATATATTTTATAGGGGAATTTTAGATTTATTCTAATATATAAAGAACTTCTATTTCTATTATTCTAATAGAATTAATATAGAAGTTATACAATATTTCTATATAAACAAATTATATATAAATTACTTTATAGATATATACTTATTTTACTCTTTGACTCTTAGTAATTCTTAAGTACATAAGATAAAGGTATAGAGGCTTACCTTTTTATTAAATATCAAAAGTAGTTTAAACTATATATATTATAATCATGATATTATATATCCTATAGTTATAATAGTTAATCTATTATAACTATACTATAATATATATTATATTTATAAAGCGCTAGACTTAGGCTTATTTAACTATAAGTAGTATTCAATACTATTTATTTAGAGCTAAGGGGTAAAAGAGAAACCTTTATAAAAGCCTGGAAAAGTCTATATATATAATACTACCTAGGGCCTACTAAAGCTTTATTTAAATAGGAGGGTAAATATTAAATATCTAAATATAGTTCTAGCTAGTTATCTAAATATAACTTATAATATTACTTCTTTCGTTTCTAACTACTACTTAGCTATAAGCTATAAGTTAAATTACTATTATTATCTATTATTAGTTTATATATTTCTTTATAATACTTTAGTATTACTATATTTATAATAATATTAACTAGTTCTTATATAAGATCTATATATCCTTTCTATTTAATAAGAACTTCTTAATAGTATTTTCTATCTATTTAATATATCTTTATAATAAGAATATCTTTTATTAGTTACTTAGTTTTCCTATTATAATTTACTAATAGTAATAACTAATTATTAGTAACTACTTATCTAAATAGGGGATTAATAGTAACCCTCTAAAAGATATCGATATAGAATTATAAATAGATAGATTATAATATATCTAACTTAATAATATATAGTAATAAAACTTTTACTCTTATATATTTATAATATAATCAGACTAGCTTCTAGTTTAATCTTATTAATTTATAATTAGATATATTTAGCTATATTTTACTACTCATTTAATACTAATTAGTAAGGAACTAAGTCTTATTTATTTAAACTTCTAATTTCTACTAAGTTGTTACTATCTTAATATAGATATATATTATTACTAATTATATCCTCTTAACTAACTAATAAGTAGTATTCTTACTACTACTAAGTATCGGTTATATTATACCGTAAGGTATATAGTAACTATATGTGTTACTATATATATAGTAGTACACTTTCTATACTTCACTAGTAATAGATACTAAGTATTTAATACTAATTATAACTAATTATATAGTAATTAGTAAGTAATTATTATACTATAGATCTAGAGTTTCTATAGTACTTTATACTATATAATGAAAAAGTAATAATAATAAATAAGGAGAATACTACTTTATATTTATATAGTAAGATTATATATAGTATATATTACCCTCTAGATAAACTAATATTAATTAATAGTTAACTTTTCTATTACTACTATACTTATCTATGATAATAGGTAATTTCATTACTATTTTAACCAGTTGTGAGCTAGTATTAGCACGAATGCTGTTATCAGGTAAAACTTATAGTTAAATCTATATATAGGGTGTAGAGCTTAGATATCATTCTAGGTATAGAGCAAAAGTAACCAAATAATATTTTAATCTAAAGACTCCAGATTAGAAGTAAAAATAATAGGATTAATAATTTATATTATTCCTATTAAAGTATATAATAATATTAGTAAAATTAAATAATACTATATATTCTTCTACTATATATATAAGACTTATTATAATAAAATACCTACTATTACTTAAGAAGTATTCTTTTAAGTAATATATAAAGTAATTAATAATACTACTAAACTAAATAACCTTATACTTATTCTACTTATTTTTAGAATATACTCTTATCTTATAAATAATTCAGCTCCCTCTCTAGATATTATTATTTAAACTTATACTATATATAAAACTACTAAAGAAATCTATTATAAATATATTAAATATACTATTAATACTATTTTAATAATATATAGTAGTTCAAATACTTTATAAATTATAACTTTTTTATTCTAATCCCTAGTATATATATGATAAGAGAAAAATAACCAGTAAGATTTATACTACCTCCTTACTATATATAATAAGATACATATTCTTAAACTCTCTTATAACCCTTAAGAACTTCGATCTATAGCTATAAAACTATATATTAAGAATAACTAAAAGATCTTATAAATTTATATTCTTAAGGTATTAATACTTAAAAGTATCTATAAGAAATCTATAAAAACCTATATTATTATGATAAGAAATCTAATATTATATAGAAATCTATATTCTTATAATAATACCCTAGTTCTATCTATAGTTATCTTTATAAAACTTTAAAATACTTAGTAAATACTATAAGTTATTATTATTATGAATAGTAGTAATATCACTACTATTAATAATAATAATACCCTTCCTACTTCAGTAATTAGTAATATACTATTTTAATTTTAAATACTTTAGATCTAACTAACTTTAAATCTTATAACTTATAAGGGTAATTTATTTTCTCTAGATTTTATCTAAAAGCTTTATTTTGTAGTATATTTTATAACTACGAAATAGTTTAATATAATACTAATATTTTACCTTAATAAAAAAAGTATTATTATAATATTTAGATTACTATTTAAAAAAGTAATTAAAAAAGAAGTTAAAAGTATTGTGATTAATAGTATTATAGAGATTATTTAGTATAATCCTATCTTCTATAAAGATTATAAATATTTTAAGTTTTATATTATTAATAAAGTTAAAAATAAAGATACTAATAAGATATATAAAGAGTTGAAATTTATAATCTAAAGATTTAGAAATAATAGTAATTTTAAAATACTAATATAATTACTAATAATCTAATAAAGTAGCTAGTAGTTAATTTTAGTTATAATTCTAGTTTTCTTCTAATATACTAATATAATAATATAACTTTATAATATTATATAAACTTATACTTAAGTTAAAATAGAACTTATAAAATGTATTATAATTATATTATTTTTATATTTTAAGGATTAATACTTCTTAGGTTCTATTATAATTATTATTAAACTACTATATAATCTTACTAGGACTAGTACTTACGAATAAGTAATTTATTCTAAATATTATAAGAAGTAGTTATAAATAGAAATATTTATATATACCTTATACTTCTTTATCTTATATTCTAAAAATAATACTCTTAACCTTATAAGTATATATATTATTAATACTTTTAGCCTCTTAAATACTACTTTCTTACGCTATAAAGATAAGAAGCTTTAAAAAATCTTTTTTAAAACTAAACCTAATATAATCCTCTGAAAAACGGTACTACTAATATTTAATAGAAATATCTTATCACTTTATAATAATACCTTCTACTTATACTAAAAATACTAAAAGTAAAAGCTCGCCTTTATTAATATATATAATACTTAAAATACTTAGAAAAGCATATATTAAATAATATATATATAAAATATACCTTATTTTAATATATTAACTTGAAGCCCCGCTTGACGTAGTAGTTTAACGTCTGGCTGGCTTTTACCGTTTTATAGTAAGAGTAATAGGTTTGAATCCTATAGTAGGTAACTATAACTAGTAGCTATATACCTTCCGGTTATATAAACTAAGTATAATAACTACTACTAGCTGTTTAGTTTTTACTAGTAGTTATTAATAGCTAGTAACTACTAATAGCTAGTAGTAAGTATTACTAACTAGTTAGTATTAATATTATATAACTAACTATAATCTCCTAAAAAGTAATTATAATAGATATAGGTATATATATACCTTCTATTTATTAGCTATCGTATTAACTAATTATATTATTACTACTTAAGGTTTCTTCTCTTTAAATAGTTCTTTAGAACTAGTAGTATCTATAGAGTAAATAAGGTAAGAGCTAATTACTAAGTATAGCTTCCTTTAAAGGGTCCTAAGAGGTATATGACTTTAAATAGATCAAAGACTTTTAATATAACTGTAATATTATATTAACTTGAAGTATTATTTAACTTCTCTTATATAATATAAAAATAATAACCCTTAGGTAATAGTACTACTATACTTAATAAATACCTTAAGTAGTAAATTGAATACTTTAACTATAGCCTTAACTTTATACTATTTAACTTCTCTAAAATATATTTTTATATTTGTATCAATAGCTTGTTTACTAATAATACTAATAACTTATTTTAATTAGGATTTGAAATAATCTTAAGCTAAGAAAATACTACTAGTAATAACTAATTTAATCTTTATAATAACTTTATATATTACTCTTCTATTAAAAATAAAAGAATTATTAGAAGTATATTTATTTTAGAGATTTATATTATAATAATTAGTATAGATTTTACTTATACTATAGTTATATTACTTAAGAAGATCTTCTAGTATTTAAAACTCCTTTAAATTCTAATTATTATATATATTAACTTATATTTACTTTATAAATACTTTATAAAATTTAATATTACTAAAGAAAACTCCCTTATAATTAATATTATAGTATTTAAGTAGTTATATAAATATTATAAGCTCTATGAAGTATAATAGATTAATAGAGATAATAATGTTACTAATACTTTTATAAAAACATATTAAACTATACTTTTAAGAGATTTATTAATTTAAATTATTTAACTACTCAGATAGAAAAATAGGTAACTTAAGTAAAATAGATAAATAGGTATTTAAATATTATTTAAATAAAAAAGTATAGATTGCTAGAAGTATTATTCTTTATATATATAGATAGGTATTAAGGTATATAGTAAGAAACAAAGTTACTAGTATTAGTTATACTATACTATAAGATATATAGTAACTATATGTATTACTATATATATAGTAGTATGTTTTTTATACTTTACTAGTAATAAGAATTAAATACTTAGTACTAACTATAGCTAATTTTATAGTAATCAGTAAGTAATTACTATACTATAGATCTAGAGCTTTATATAGTACCTTATACTATATAATATAGAAATAATATTAATAAATAACTAGAATACTACTTTATACCCGTATAGTAAGATTATATATAGTATGTATTACCTTCCGGATAAACCAATACTAAGTATTAATACTATTCTCTTAATTATTAAGATAGAATTAATATAATAATTCTAATCTATAAAGAATACTATTATCTTTATAGTATTATATGATTAGTTCTGAAAAACTAATTATATAATAAGTAATAAGTTATCCTAATTATCTTATAACTAATATATAAATACTTTTAAAATTACTTAGATCTCCTAATTATATTACTTTATAGTTCTATTTATCTATAAATAGTAATTAGTATTTAATAAGTATATAATACTTATTAGATAGTAAAGCTCTTTTTAAAAATACCTTACTTAGTTAGAACTTCTATTACTTATAATAAAATATACTATATTATAGAATTTATCATAATAACTAAAGAATTACTAAGTATATACTTCTCTCTCAATAATATCTATTTCTTCTAATATAAAAGCTTTATTTATTAGTTTATAATAATCTAGAAGTAATAGCTACTTCGGCTTTTTAAAAAGAATAAGTTAGTAATAAAATCTATTAATAGGTTAGGGTATAACTAATTAAGTATTAGGAGGAGCTTTAAGAATTCTTTCTTTACTTACTTCTAAATATAAATACCCCTATATATATTGTAATTATATATAAATTAGTAGATATTTTAAGATTATCTAAGCTAGTAGAATCAATAGCTTATAATTCCTGATATACTATTATATTCTAAATACCCTATAAGAGAAGAGTTATATAATTCTTATATTAACATAATCCTAAATTTATTAAAAAAACTATTTCTATTTTTACTACTTAATATTTAAAGTTTATTTCTAAAGATAAGCTACCCTATTATATTAAGAATATATTTAATAATCTAAACCTTAATATAGAAGTTAGGAGAGAAACTATACTCCCCCTATTAAATTACTATAAAGACTTATTAATATAAAAAGTCTTTTGTAGTAGTAAAATCCTATGTTTCTTAGAAATCTAATTTCCGTTTAAAAACCTAAGTATTAGTAATACCTATATATCTTGTTTAGAACCTTATAAGAATAGTAGTTTTTAAAATAACTTATATTACTTATTTCTATTATTTTTTATTATCCTATCCTTTAGAAATATCCTACTTCTTCTTAGAGAAAGTATTAGGAATTACTACTTAAATATTTAATTAATATTTAAAATAGAACTTATATTAGAATAATTCTTCTACTTACTAATTCTATTTTTCTATAAACTACTATTTATTTATAAAACATTTAAAACTCTTATAATTAGTAAGGATTTTGAACTTCTTAGTATTCTATAGTTTTACTTTCTATATTTATAAATAAGTTAATATTATAAAGAATTCCGTATTATAAATTAGATAGGTAAATTCTATAAGACCTAAGTATTAGGAGTAAAAAGCTATTAAATATCTTATTTTAATTCTATTATCCTGAATTAATAAACTATTTAAAATAAACTTAGAATAACTAGTTTCTACTATAATTAGAATATTAAGATTGAATATCTATAAGACTAGTTTTACAGTAAAAAAGTATTTTAATATAAAGAAAATTTCCTATTATTCTAATCTTTAGTTAAAAAGTATATATTTCCAAATTAAGTAGTTTAGAAGTTCTATAAGAGTATTATACTATAACATAAAAGCTTTATAATAATTTATAAATAAATCAAATTATAAATACTCTTTAGTAATCTAAAAAGTAGTTAATTAGTAATAATTTCTAACCTTTCTAAGTTATGTAAGAAACTCTTTTTAACTAATATAATAAACCTAATATATTTAATTATAGTAATAGAGAATTCATACTTCTTAAGATCTAGCTTGAAATTTATATTAATAAGCTAGTTATATACCTAGTAGACTTTTTCTTTATACTTTTATCTTATACTATTAATATAAATTAGGATATTATTAGTATATATTATAATAAGGTTATGTAAAACTTATCATAAATAACTATTAATATACTATTAAAGTATAGTGAGAATATTAATAAGCCTAAAGAAATATACTATTTGTTTAAAAGAACTTTAATATATCTAGAAAGCTATCTTCTCCTAATCTACTTTATTAATTTTAATCTTATAGAATATAGTAGTAATATTAAGCTTAATATATTAATAAACCATAATAACCCTCTAGAGTGTTTCTAATATAAAAAAGAAGGAGTAATAATCCTTTTTTATAATTATATTGAGAATCTTATAATTTACATAGAAATGTATCCCTCTACTTAGTTTCTTTATAAGAAGAATTAAAGTATTAGTAAAAAGGCTATTTATTTTAATAAACCCTTTATTAAATAAATCTTCTAAAGTCTTCTTTAGTATCAGAAGCTCTTCTTATACTATATTATAAAAAGATTCTTACAAGAATTAGATTCCTATTTTCTATTATTAAGTATCAATAGAATATAATAATCTATCTCTAGTTAACTAGGGGGTAATTAGTATACTATATTTAAATAGAAGAAATCTAAGAATTCCTTTAAAATACTTATAAAGATATAATCTCTTAAATCTACTTCTATTTTTAGAGTTAATACCTTCTTAATATCTACTAAATTAATAGATTTAATTTAATAGGAATGTAGTATCTTATTAGTATACTATATAACATATTAATAGATAAAAATAAACGAATGAATATTAAATAAATAGACTAATTAAATCTTTTTAAGTTTTACTAGTTTATCTTAATATTCTAAGTAAACTATTATGTTACTTTTCATATAAACTATCTATTAAGCTTTAGTATTATATATAATATAATTATCTTCTATTTATAACTATTTAAAATATAAAAATAACTAGGGATTTTTTATAATATAAATATAGATCTTCTATATATAACTACTAATTTCTAATATTAGAATAACTACCTTCTAAATATTACTAAATAATAGTTTAATAATATACTTTCTTATCTATATCTTTAACTTATTAATTAATAAGAAGTAGAGTTTCTTTATAAAAGAAATATTAATAATAATATAAATATTATAACTTATATTAATAAATATATTAATAGAATAACTTCTATGAATTCTTATTTCAATTATTACTAATTACTAGTTACTTACTTACTCTTTCTCCTATTATTCTTTCTATCTTATTACTTCTACTTCTATTAACTTTAAAGTTTAATTTTACTCCAAAGTTACTCTTTTCCTAAATCCTTATTATTACTAAATAAAGAAATACTATCCTTTTAGTTATCCTTAGTATAATTTACAATAATTATAGTTTTTATAACTTTTATAATAACTTTCTTATATTCTTATATTATATAATTCTTATAAATATAATTTTTCTTACTATACTTATAGTATTGATAAGTATTTTAATAATTCTTAATATACTCCTTAGGGGTAGAAGAAGAATTACTAAAGTTTCAATATTATTATTATTCTTTAATTATTCTAATTATTATAATATTACTTTCTATATTATAAGTAATAGGTTTCTAATAAGGCGGCTAGTAATAAGTAGGTATTTGTTTTAATATATTTAAGTTTCTAAGCTATATATTAAGCCTTTAATAATTAGAATTTTTATTTAATAGGAAGGTTAATTATAATAAATAGTTCCTTAAAATAGGGAAGTAATATAATCTCGACTAAAGAGATTTAAACTATATTCAACTATATCTACTTTCTAATTTTGATTAGAGCTTTCTTGAATTAAAATAAGAAAGTAGTTAAATACTTATTTTCTTTCTATTAGAAACTCTATAGTTAAGTAATAATATAAAGCTAATTATTTAAATTTAAATAAGTCTTATCAAAATAACTTATAAAATTATTTAAATTATAGGAGTTTTCTAATGCTCTAGTTATATAGAAAGTCTTAATTACTTACTAAAGATTAAAGTTTGAATAATAGTAGATTAAGTATTAATATTCCTAATTATTATTGAAGGAATAGTAGTTAATCTTAAGTTTAACTTTTATTTATTAGGCCTATACTCAGTATTCCTTCTTTTACCTAAAGACTTTAAGAGTAGGAGAAGAAGCTTCTTCTAATAGTTAACTACTAGTAGAAATATAATAATATTATTAATTCTAAAAATTAGTATTTCAATGGATATTATTCTAAGGGTTACTAAACTATTTTAATATAAGATAAAAATACTTATTATAATAACTACTTAGGGATTACTACTTATTATAATATCTCATCTTACTAATTTATATATAGAATTATAAATCCTCTAGTAGAAAGAGCTTAAAATATATTATAATTACTACTAAAGTAGTTTATTTATAGAATTACTACTTATAGGGGTATTTTAAAGAGCTCTAATACTTTCTATTACTCTTTATATTAAGTAGTTATTTACTTATTATATAGTATTATATCCTAAGAGTTTTACTTAACTAAACTATATACTTAACTAATAGGGAGCTATATTCTACTTAGTATTATCTATATATAAATCAAACGAAGTTCTAAATATATAAAAAACTAGACCTAAACTTATTTAACTATAAATAACGTAAAATACTATTTATTTAGAACTAAAAAGTAGAAGAAAAGCCTTTATAAAAGCCTAGAAAAGTCTATATATATAGTACTACCTAGTGCCTACTAGGGCCTTACCCAGGCGGGAGGGTTGATAGTAGATACCTAAATATAACCCTAAATAGTTATCCAAATATAACTTATAACAATACTTTAGCTTATATGTTATAATGATAATATATTATATACTATAGTTATAGTAACCTATATATTATATTAGGATATATATATACTATAATTATAATACTTTATATGCTATAGCTATAATAACTTATATATTATAGATATAATTAGAATTCTAATAGTATAATTAGAATTTTAATAGTATAGTTAGAATTCTGAAATAAACCTTCTATATTAGAACCTTAATATCTCTATACACAATAATTAAAAATAATTAATTATACTATTAATCAAATCACTATTTCCCCCTCTATTTCATTATTATTATTATAAATATTTTGAATAAGTCTTCACGTTGATAAAACTACTTCTATTATATTATATTTCTCCTAATTCTATAGTTATCTATAGTAATAACTTAACTATTAATTTACCTACTTATCTATTTATTTTAACAGCCTTCTCTTTATCTTTTTATATATTTAAATTAATAGCTATCTCTATAATAATATTACTACTACTACTAATAATAATAATAATAAGGATATAGACTACCTCTAACTACTATTATTATATTCAATCCTTATAGTCTTAATATAAATATCAATCTTATTAAAACTATTCATAACTATAAGGACTATAGCTACTTTTAAAAAAGTCTAAATAAGCTAGTATTATATAAAGATAATTCCATTATTCTTCTTAGCCTTCTTAAAGTAATTATAATTAAATTTAGCTTTGAAATATTATTAGTAGATAAGGCTATTACTATAACTAAGAAGTATAAGATTGAAAAAATAAAAAAGAGTCTAGCGTCTAAAAGTAGGATATTTAGTAATAATTCTAAATACTTTTGTTAGATTTATTCTAATATATAAAGAACTTCTATTTCTATTATTCTAATAGACGTAATAAGACGTTTTACAATATTTCTATATGAATAAATTATATAAAAGTTGCTTTGAAAATATATACTAATTTTATCTTTTTACTCATAGTAGTTCTTAAGTAAATAAGGTAAATATATAGAGGTTCATTCCTTTATAGAATACTAGAAGTAGTTCAAACTATATACGTTGGAGTTATAGCGCCTTATATATTATAGCTATAGTAGTTAATATATTATAGTTATGCTATAGTATATATTATATTTTAACTTATATACTATAGTTATAATATGTTATATACTATAGCTATAGTAGCTTATATATTATATTAAGATATATATACTATAGTTATAACGCCTTATATACTATAGCTATAGTAGCTTATATATTATAACTATAGCTAGAATTCTAGTAGTATAGCTAGAACTCCGAAATAAACTTTTTATATAAGAATTTCAATATCTCTATAAATAGTAGTTAGAAATAGTTAATTATGCTATGAATTAAATAACTATTTCTCCCTCTACCTAACTACTATTATTACTAATATCTTAAATAAGTCCTCATGTTGAGAAAACTACTTTTATATTATTATGTTTTTCCTGATTTCACAGTTATCTATAGTAATAACTTGACTATCAATTTACCTACTTATCTATCTATTCTAATAATTTTAAATATATATTAGAAGTATCTTATTAGGTATTACTTTGTCTTTCTGAAAAAATATATATATTAAAATCTATTATAATTATGAGCCAATAGTTAGAATAATTTAAAATAGTATGATTAGATAAGATAACTTAAGGTTAAAAATATCATATTATATACTATGGATATAATATTATTATAATTCGAAGACTTAAAGTGACTATAGCTATAACGGTTAGTATAGGGTAGGTTAAGGTATAAGTCTTAGCTGGGTGCTAAATATTCTCTATGCAAAGCGAAAGGCTTACTAGAGATATTTTAAGAAGTAAAAATATTATAATCGTTTTATTTAGACTCTAAAGAGGCTGAATAATAAGTATATTATTCTAAATAGATATAGGAGATATTTAGGAGAGGTAATATTAAGTTTTATATTATATAGAATGTGAGATAGTTATTTGTAAGTAGTATAGCTATTTAAAACTATTAATCTTTTTAGCTATAGATTTTATAGCTATAGGCCTTCAAGGCTTAAATAATGTTTGCTTTATATAGTAATTTTAGAGGCGTTGAAAGCTTATAATAGTTATTTAGATATTCTTTTATACTTAGAAACCTGGATAAAACTACTAGGAATTGCTTTATTTAGATGTAAGATAATGTTTTATATTTAGGAAGGTATATTGTAAAGTAGTATATATTATATATATAGCTAAACGCTACTCTATAGCTATAATCTATAGGGTTAACATACCTCTTAGATTAAAATCCTATATGTATCTAAACCAAGCCACTTTCAAGTTTTTTTACTTCCCTATATACGTTCCCTATGGCCGCGATGCCTTCTCAATAGTTTATTATAGAAATTATATTGAATAATATCTTCAGAATAAAGTTAGTAAAGTTTGTATGAGAAATTTGAAGATTTTAAAATACTACTAGGTTTATATTTATAAGCTTAATAAGTATAAATCTTTCTTAAATGTTAAAGTTGAACTAATTATCTATAGAAATTAATAATTATCAGATAATTACAAAACTTCTATAGTAATTCTAAGTATATTAGTTCAAATACTTATAGTAACTACTGAATACTTTAGTTTTTAGCTATGTTGATATAATATAGATAATACGTCTATATTTATAATATTTAATATAAATATATATGTCAAAGTACTAATAGTTTATCAAATACTAGGTAGGATTTACTATTTTAATAGAATACTATATAATCTTTAGATATCTCATCTTTTCTAGTAATACTACTTAGAAATAAGTGTTAAATACCTTAGCTTTAAACTTATTATAAAAAGGCTGTATTACTAGCTTAAGAAATATATTATCTTTTCTTTTATATTAAGATTTATATATTTCCCTTTCCCTGAAAAAATATTTTTAAAATACCAATATTATTAATGAACTTTTAATAGAAGTATTAGTTTTGGAAAAGCAAAGACGTTTAATAGTTTCTTAGTTTAAAAGTTATTTAATATCAAGTAATATAATAGCTATAATTCTTATATGTGGTATATACTAAGAGCTTCTTATAGACTTCATTAATTATATAATAAATTCAATAATTCAAAATCCTTTTAAAAACTAAAGAATTCTTATTATAATATAGTTAAGTTCTTATATAGAGATTGAATATTACTACTACAACTTTAGGTTTATTCATTATATCATACTTATAATAAAACGAGATATTATATATATAGTAAACTTATCATTATATTCTAACTAGAATACTTTAGATAATTACTATATAGAAGCTAAGAAAATACTATAATACCCAAGCGAGATAAAGATTTTCTATTGTAAGTTTAATTATAAACCTAGTAATGTATTTAATAATCTTATTGTTATTATAAATACTAGCTTTATAGATAATCATAATAGTTTAAAGACTTTGAATTATACGTTATATATTTCTTCAGAAACTTAAAAAAATAATGAATTAAAAGCCATGATATTATTACTATTTTAATAACTAAAGTGGATTTTTGAATATTATTTTAGATCATTTGAGAAGTTATTTCTATTTATTACCTTATTATTATACTCTAAGTAAACCTTATACTAGATATATTTAATAGAAGTAAAATATATAAGCTTTACTTTACAACTTAAATCTAATACAATAGCTAGTTACTGATATATCTTATAATAATTAATATAATATAACTATATACCTACTTGACGTAGTAGTTTAACGTCTGGCTAGCTTTTACTATTTTATAGTAAGAGTAATAGGTTTAAATCTTATAGCAGGTAAATAAAACTAGTAGTTATAAACCTTCTAATTATATAAACTAAGTATAACAATTATGACTAACTATTAGTTCTTACTAATAGCTATTTATAACTAGTGACTATTAACAGCTAGCGATAAATACTACTAACTAGTAGATATTAGTATTATAGAATAATTTATTATAATAATTTAAAGAGTAATTATAATAGATATAGGCCTATACCTTCCTTTTATAATATACCTTCTATATTTATTAGTAGTTATATTAACTAACTATATTTACTACTTAAGGTTTCTTCTATCTAAATAGCTCCTTAGAACTAGTAGTATCTATAGGGTAAATAAGGTAAGAGCTAATAATTAGATATAACTACATTTTAAAGGCCCAGAGAGGCATATAACTTTAAATTGAGTAGAGACTTTTAATGTAACTACTATTAATAATATAACTATATATAAAACTATAATACATAAGTATCTATAATTAGTAATTATAATAAGAAACCTAATAAATGTATTTTAAGACTAAAGATGTATTTCTATAAGATCTGATAATTAATAGGTTTATAAGATGTCTCTGAAGTTACTAGTTCAGTATTCTTATTATATAGATTAATATAATAAACTAGTTAAACTGTTCGAAATTATAATCAAAAAAGAATTTCAAGAAAGGTTTCTAATATTCGAGAATCTTAATAAAATTCTTAGTGACTAGTTAGAATTTATGAGTCTTAAATAATAATAATAATAAGAGATTTGAATAAAAGAACTTAAGAGGTACTAATAGACTACTCTCTATTATAACTATAAGTAAGTATATTACCCCTAAAGTATAACCTTAGCCCTCCTACCCTCGTACTGACTACTATAACTAGTTCCTAGTTAATCTCAAGCTAAACCCCTTATAACTATAACTAGTATACCTACCCTATATTAACCTTTTATAATAGTAAATAATAAATAACTCTTGCTATAATAACCTTATACGTTTATACCTCTAAACCTTAATACTTTTATAATTATTAATATATAATTCAAATATCTTAAGAAATTTAATTACTACTAACTATAAGTACTTTATACGAATATTTATTATAACTTCAAGATCTATAGCTTTGATATCCCCATTAACTAAGCTTTACTTATTTCTAAGATAAAGCTTTATATTATTAATATGAGAGTTCTCTTTTATTATTATAAGCTTACTTATAATCTCCATATAAATATAAAAAGACTTTATCCTACTCTTATTAGTAAATTATCTTAGTATATTAAATATAACTAATATATAAATAATACTTCTATATATACAGATACTTCCAGTATAATTAGATAACTTTCAAAATTCTTACAAATATATTACTTTAGTATTTTAATATATCTAGTAATTAGTATTATAAAAAGGTATTAATATTAAAATATTATCTAATAAATACCTGGTTTCTAATATTATTAGCTTAATATAACAACTTATCAGATAGCTAGATAATCTTCTTTTAAGTATCCATAAATTACTTATTAATTATAATATTTAGAATAATCTTATTGAAGTTTAGTCTTAAATATAAATAGTTTTAGTTATAATAGCTATATTGAGATATTTCTTTATTTGTCTCATAATTATATTTTTATAAATAGTCACATAGATCTCAAGGAAATCCTATTTCTATTCAAAGAATTATAGAAAAGTAATAGATTATAGAATACCTAGCTTTTATAAATACTTTATTTTATTCTATCTTTACAAATTTCACAAAAGTTCTCGGCTTTATAATCTTAGTAGTTGTTTTCAGCTCTATATATATTAACTCTTAGTTTTAATAAAGCCTTCCCTATATAGATTATTACTATAAAGTCTTCTATTACTATGAAGTTGAATATCAAAACTAGGGGCATAATAATCTATAATAATAGGTAATTTCATTACTTTTCTAACTAGTTTAGTAGGTAAGCTTTATATTTGAATCTATATATAAAGTAAAGAGCTTAGATATAACTCTAGGTATAGAGTAAAAATAACTAAATAAAAGAACTTAGAAACATTAGAAATACTTTCCAGTAAGTAAGAGGAATGTTAATTACTTATGAGTAGTATTATTCTTTCTATTATGAAAATAAGAGTTTAATAAAAATAATAAGATTATAAAGGGAGCTTTTAATAAAATATAAATAGACAGTTGAATTAGCATTATTTAGAAAAGCTAACTCCTAAGTAAAATCCTTATAACTAGAGAAAGATTATAGGAATAATATGTATAAAAAGTAGAATTCATACTAATTACACTTTAGAATATAAGGCTTATTATTAAATTAGAAATGTCTAAGATTTCTTACTATTTAGTAAGAATTTGAAAATTACTATAAGTCTCATTTTAATTTTAAATAGTAATTCTAAAAGTTAAAGAAGATATTTTAATTATTCTTAATAAGAGAGATATTATCTTACAAACTGAACTTTTGAAATAAAGATATATTATAAGAAAGTAAAAAGATCACAAATAGTATAGAAATATAATACAAATATAATTCCTCCAGATTCCTTGAAGTATTTTTTTCTAATATAATAGGAAGTCTTAATATCTAGTGATTTAAATTCAAAAGGTATATAGATTATAGTAAGATAGAGAGGAAAATAGAAGTAATTATAAGATATTAAGCAATATTTATAGAGTTTAAAAAGAGGAAGTTAAATTCTAAAAGTAATATAGAGATTTAGGTTGCTTAATAAGAGAAAGCTATCTATAAATACCATAATATTAAGATTTTAAATACTTGCAAGTCTACTACTTAATTGATAAAATTACTATAATTTTAATAGATATTTAAATTAAATTTTAGACCTTTTTGTATTAATTTATAATAGGAGAGGCTAATAGCTCGCTCTCTACTACGACTATTACTAGATATATTGCCCCCTGAAGTATGACTTCAACCCTCCTATCCCCCTACTAACTACTATAACTAGCCTCTAATTAATCTAGAACTAAACCCCTTATAATTATAACTAATATACCTACCCTATATTAACTTGTTTACAGATAGCAAATAACTAATAACTCCCTCTATAATAACCTTATATTCTTACATCTTTATATTTTATAGCTATTAATATATAATTTAAATATCTTTAGATATTTAATTACTACTAATTATAAATACTCTATTTAAATATTTATTATAACTTTAATATCTATAATCTTAATGTCCTCCAGACTAAGCCTTACCTACTCTTAAGATAAAACTTTATACTATTAATATACAAGTTCTCTACTATTAACATAAACTAACTTGTAATTTCTATATAACTATGATAAGACTTAGTCTACTCTTATTAATAAGTAATCTTAATATATTAATTAGGTATAATTAGTATATAAATAATACCTATATAAATATAGATATTTTTAGTATAACTAAATAGCTTTTAAAGTTTCTATAATTATATTATTATAATATTCTAAGATATCTAATACTTAGGATTATAGTAATATATTAATAGGTAAGTATTATCTAATTAATACTTAGTCCTTAATATTATTAACTTAGTATAGTAAATTATAAATTAGCTAGATAATTCTTTTTTTGAATATCTATAGGCTACTTATTAATTATAGTATTTGAAATAATTTTATTAAAGTTTATTCTAATAGAATAATAGTCTTAATTAAAATAGTTATAATTAGATATCTCTTTACTTATTCTATAGTATTGTTTATAAGTACTTATATAGCTTTTGAAGAGATTTTGATTTTATTGTAAAAGATATAGAAAAGTAATAGATTATAAAATACCTAGCTCTTATAGGTATTCTATTATATTCTATTTTTAAGAGGCTTATAAAAGTTCTCAACCCTATAACTTTAGTAGTTACTTTTAGCTATATATATTAAGCTATAGTTTTACTAAGGGTCTTCCTATATAAATTATCACTACGAAGTCTTCTACTACTAGAGGATTAAATATTAGAACTAGAAGTATAATTATCTATAATAATAAGTAGTCTTATTACTATTTTAACTAGTTATAAGCTAGTATTAATATAAATACTATTATTAGGTAAAGCTTATAGTTAAATCTATATATAAGCTAAAGAGCTTAGATACTATTTCAGGTGTAGAGCAAAAGTAACTAAATATTAAATCATAATATCTAAGAAGATTTAAGATCATGATCTAATAATTGTTAAGATTATAAATTAGACTCATTTCTTTATTTTAAATTAGAGAATTATTCTAGTAAAAGTCAGACTAATAAGAGGGATATTGAGTTTTATAGATATTTAAACTAGTAGTAAAAAAGTAATAAAGAGATCTCTTTTTCCTATAAAGAATTAGAACTAAGGTTAAGTTTAGAATGAGAGAAATACTTTTAATTAATATAATATTAATAAGTATTATAAATAAGACTTAGATAGTAATAAGAGATATAGGTTGAATAGAGATTCTAATTATAAGATTTACTAGATAAAATACTTTTTCTTAAATTTATTTATATTAATAGAGAAACTGAATATTATATCTAAAAACCTAATTAAATAATCTAAGATATTTTAAATAGAAAAGTAAAATCTAATAAAACCATCATAAGAAATATAAGAAGTATTATAGACTTAACTTTAACTTCTTGACTATATAAATAGTCTTATAATACAGTAAATATAGTTCTAATAACTTTAAATAAACCTTACATCTTGATAAACTTTATATTTCTAGACTTAGGATTGATGATATATATTTTGAACAATATAAAGTAACTTTAAATCTTTATAAGACTTATAATTCTAGACTTAGAATTCAAAATATATATATTTAATAATATAAAGTAACTTTAAATCTTTATAAGGATTTCTATAAGTAATTACCTCCAGGCTAGAATTTAGAAGATTTCTATTCAAAATATAGTATTATAATCATTATTATTTAAGACTTTTAGAAACCTATAAAACTATAGCTTTATAACATAATACTATATTTTAGCTTTATAAATACTTTAGTCTTATTTGAAAAGTGATATAAAAGGAATTTATAATAAGATTAAAGCTTAGAAAATAACTATATAAAAAGAATAGAGAAAACCTATTTTTATATTCTTAAGATTATAAATAGATAATATATATTTAAATATTACTTTTCAGAAGAAGTTATCTTTAAGATTTTAATAGTTATAAAATTTCTATTTTAAAATAAATCTCTTAAGTCTTAATAGTAGTATAAATATATTATTCCTATATAAAAGTATTTTATAATTAAATCTTGAGAATTCTAATAAATAAGATTAAAATATTTAGACTTAAAGATAATAAACTACTTATTAATATCTATCAAGAGAATAAGACTGAGATCTTAGTCCTATATAGTCTTAACTATAAATTATAATATATATATATATATATATATATATATATATATAATAAANTATAATATATATATATATATATATATATATATATATATATAAAAGAAGATATAAAGAATAATACATAGAGGTTTTCTTAAAAAGTAGTATAATATACTAATCTAAAGGAGAGATTTACTATTAGCCTTTATAATCTTCATAGAAGTTATAAGGATTATAGATTAATAATAAACCTTATAAATTGAATAACTAATTGAATATAAGATTTCTATTTTTATTTAAGAAGAATAAAAGACATTTTAAAGATTATTGGAAAGCTCCTTAACTTTTTAGAAATGACATATAGAACTATAATCAAAGAAATTAAAGTAGATAATAAGATTTAAAAGTATAGAATAATTTAAATAAGGATCTATAAGAAAAATATTAAATTTAAGTTTTTTATACTCAATATTGAAATATAAAATAGAAGAATAAAGAGAGTAGTAATAGTAATTAGGAAATATATAAAGTCTATAGCTAGTAAAGTATTTCTACCTTATAATCTATAATTTAAAATCTTTAAGATAACTATATATATATATATATATAGTTATATTCTTTTAGCCTTATAGAACTAGAGGATATTATATAAATAGTTTTTCTCATAACTCCAAAGAAATAAAAGTACCTACATATTAGCTTTTGACTTCTCTTACTTAGAAATATATCAATATTAAGCCTATATAATAATTTATAAAATTTAATTGAAATAGAATTAATATTAAAACCTAATATTAAGAGTCTCATTAGAATTCCTAATAGGCTATAACTTAATTAATTCCTTTAGAATCTAGAATTCTTTTTAAAAAGAAGTTTTTGTAATTGGAATATATTATTCAATAAGAAGGAGTTTTAAATAGCAATTCTAAAGAGTTTATATATAGAATATTATAACATACTTAAAGGACATTTAAAGGAAGGTTACTAGGCTTATAAAATAATTAAAACGTATATCTATAAGATAAAATATTGATATCGAAGTAGATAAGATTACTAAATAGTTTTTAATTAAATTAAATATTCAGTAAGTAAGTATTTAAAACTTTAAAGAGAAATCTATTTATTTTAAAAAAAGAGTTAAGTTTTAATCTTTCCTTCTTCTTTCTTTAGAATTTATGAGTTTTATAATAACTTTTAAAGAAATATTAAAAAAGAAGTATAAGGATAGGGGTAATCGAAAACCTTATTTATAATAAGATTTACTTTATAAAAGTGTTTTGAAGTAGCTTTTTTAAAAAGATATAAAAGATATAGAAATCCCAGAGTTTATATAAGACTAATTACTTCTTTAGGTAGATATTAAAAGATTAGTTATTTTAAAAGTCTTGTTAAGATGAATAGTTTGAAATAAGTAGGAATAAGGTTACTAATATATAAAATAAATAAAAAGAGATATAAGTAGTATTCTAATTATTCACTTAATTACTAATTATTCTCAAGTAATTTGAAAAGTTTGAAATAAGGCTAAGAAGAGCGTTATATATTTTTAAGAGGATTCTAATTACTATAATATAATAGAAAGTCCTTAAGCCTTAAAATATATATTAATAAGAATTACTTCCCTTCTTAATATCTTATTAATGCCTTATAAGTTAAAAAGAAGATTTAAACTTTATAAAGAAAAATATAAGTCTTTAAGATATTTACTTATTAATTTGGAGACTTTAAGACATTAAGGAAATATATCTAAAAATATTAAATCTTATAACTATAAATTAAGACTGATAAACTAATTATAAAAAACTAAATAGTCTTCAAAGATTACTAAGTCTGTACTTATAAACTTAATAAGTATAAGTAATTATTAAAATTAAAGATTTACTTAATTATACAAAGCGCCTAATAGTTTAAAGATAAATATAATACCTATATGATAATACTTATAGGAATGTTATTTAGAATACTTATAGTAATTACTATATATTTTAACTTTAAGCTTCGATAATATAATATAATAAATACTTTTATTTACATTACAATTAATAAAGAAATCTGTATATAAATACTCCTAAGATAACAGATATGAAATAGAATTCTAAAGCTTCTAAAAGTATTTTATGACTTTTAATAACTTCCTATATTATAATAGCAATATTCTGAGAAGAACTTTAAGAATTTTTAATTCTCTTATATTTCTAAAGAAGATAATTACTAATATAAAAACCAAGCCTTTCGCTATTCTTATATTAATAATTATATCTTATTCTTTTTTAAAATATATAAAGGTCTTATAAGAAAAGTTATATAAGACTTCTAATCATAATACTATTTTAAAGAAAGAGAAGACTTATAGTAATTCTTTAGTATTAAAGTCTTATATAATTTAGAGGTTTAGAAGTTATAATTCTTATAAGTTTTATATATAGAAAAGACTTATAAATTCCTATTAAAAAGGTATGACTTTAAGATGAAAGATAAATCTCTTATAATATATTGAGAATTCTTCTTATATAAAAGAGAGGTTTTATATTATAAAGTAATTTTCAATTAGAAGGGAATAAGTAAAATACTATATATAACTATTATAATAAGACTTAATATAATATTGATAATTAATTATTTAACTTATTTTAATTGAAACCCTAGCTTTTGATATTAAAAAGTAGTAAACTAAGTATTTAATTACATTTATAAGACTTAATATCTACATTTTAAGTATAATATAAAACCTAGGAGTTCAGAAGATACTTTAATACATTCTTTAAATATAGGTTTTAGGAATAATATATAAAATTAAAATAACTCTTAAGGTTTTATAGTAAAGTTATATAAGGAGAATACTATTTAGAAAGCTTTGAAGTAATTTATAATTATAAGATTAATTATAAAAGCTAAATTACTTTCTCTCTCTTTAGTAGTAAAAGAAGTATTATTTATAAGTCGCCTATTAATCTTACTATAATTGTAATTATTCATAGGAAGTTTAAAAAGAATAGAGTTTCTTATTAATAAGAATTAATTAATAAGAATTAAAATCTAGTATAATAACCTCTCCATAGTAAGTTTAATTTCTAAAGAATTTATAAGACTTCAGATCTATCTAAAGTATATAGATATCTTAAATTATTAATTCTACTAGAAGATTTCTAAGAAAGACTATAAGTTATTTATACTCTCTTAATATAACTAATAGTAAATAGCTTAATCAAAGCTTTATTAATATGACTATTTAAAAGGTTTTAAAAGTAATTAGACTTAAACTTTAAAAAAGCTTCTTTAGAAGAAATTATATAAGTAATTCTAGAAGAAAAAGGAAGTATAAGTTAATTTCTTTTAAATAGGATTAGTGTAAAATATAAATAGGTAATAAATTATATATAATTACTATTAAGTCTAAGAGTATAAAGAAGTAAGATATCTTTGATTTGAGAATCAAAACTTTTAAGTAAAGAAATATCTAAAAGTATAAGGCTTATAGATTAAAGTTAATTTTCTAAAGCTAAAACTTAAAATAAGAACCTCAATTACTATATTACTATCCTAAAGAACCATTATAATAATTAGTTTACTTATAAATATTAAGACGTAATTTAAAGAAGGCATTAGAAGTATGATTATTTAAATAGAATAAGAGGTAAAAGTCAAGAGAGTAATATGAATTAGTAACTAAGTTTTTATTCAAAAGAAGAAAATTTATACTATTAATACTATTTATAAAAAGATTACTTAAAGAAACTATAGTAGTAATAAGAGTTATAGAAACTATAAAAACTATTAATAGAACATAAAAAGTAGATATAGGAATTAAGTAACCTTTAGTATAATATTAGTATAAGTAGTAATAATAATATTATAAAACTCTTAGTATTTAATAGAGACTATCTAGAAATATATAGATTAGGAAAGTTAATGAAAAGATTATATAGGAGATACTTATTATAAATTCAATATTCTTATTATTTTTAATAGTAAAGAACTTACTATAAAAATAAATAGTTTTTTATCTTAAAATTATAAATATTATTAATTAAATAATACTTATAGTAATAATAAAAACCTTAATAATAAATCTTAGAAATATTATCATCTTTAATAAGAGAGAATAATCAATTAAGACAAAAATTATAAAACTTGTTTTTATTATTATTATTAATCTATTTATACTTAGAATCAAATAAGATTAGAATTATTTTAATAGCTTTAGGTATAAGAGATTTAGTATTCTTAGTTATAAGAAAGTCTTTAGTAATAATAAGTCTTTTCTACTTTTTCAGAGTAAGAGTAGATAATTTAAAAGTAAATACAAAGTATTTTATAATTCTCTAAGAATAATAGAAAGTCTCTTCTTTAAAGTTTTCATTATTAGTTATATTCTTATTACTTTATTTAGTAGTTTTACTATTAATTATAATCTAACTAATTCTATATAAATAGTAGATAAAATAACAGTTTCAATTACTTCTTATATAAATTTAGAATTATTAGAAAATATATTAGGAATAATAAAAGATTCTTGAAGAGAATGTTTATAAGTAAGAGAGGACATCTTAAGATTTACATATAAATTAATAATGTAAGAGTAAAGGAATTTATTTTGAAAACTTATAACTTATTTAATCGAAACTTATAATTAAAGAAAAGAAGAAGTGAAATATATAGCTATATGATAAAATTAATAATTCTTATTCAAACTTAAGAGTTCTTAGTTAATAAGATAGTAAGTATTAAAAATCAAATTTATTATATACCTAATCAATATATTTACTTATATAATTAATACTTATTATATAAGAATTTAAAAAAGACAATTAAAAGCTTATATAACCTTCTTAAAAGATTTATAAATAAAAGAACTTATTTTCAAATCTATGTATAAAACTTATATAAATAGGAAGAAACTCTAGAGATTTCTCTTTAAAGAAATATATCAAATTAAGAGAAATATATCTTATATATATCTTATAAGATTATATTAATATATTTCTACTAAGTATCTAGTATCTCTATAGCCTCCTAAGCGATTTTAGATCTAATACTAATAATACGATTAATTTAATAGATATAAATATTACCTATATATACTTTCCCCTATATACCCTCCTATAGCCTCCTATGCTAAATACTAGCTATAGGGTAAGTCGGCATATATAATACTAGCTAGCCCCTTATACTAGCCACCCTAATCCTATATAAAACTAGCTATTTTATATATTTCTATCTTAATTAATAATAAGTTGAAATCGTTTATGAATAATTATAAGCATTTTAAGTAGTATATTTTATATTGGTGTTAGTTTATTTAGAAGGTAATGCATGCTATATATAATCTTACTATATAGGTGTAAAGTAGTATTCTAGTTATCTATTCTTATTATTTCTATATTATATAGTGCGAGGGCTATATAAAGCTCTAGATCTTTAGTATAGTAATTACTTACTAATTATTATATAATTAGCTATAACTAGTACTAGGTATTTAGTACTTGTTACTAATAAAGTATAGAGGGTATATTACTATATATATAGTAATATATATAATTACTATATATTTTATAATATAGTATAACTAATACTAATAACTCTTTCTTTTTACTATATATCTTAATATTTATCTATTTATATATAAAATAGTACTTTTAACAATTTACACCTTTTTACTTTAATGATACTTAAATACCTATTTATCTAGTCTATTTAAATTATCTATCTTTCTATTTGAATAGTTATATAATTTGAATTTATAAATTTCTTAAAAATATAGTTTAATATATTTTCTATAAAAGTATTAGTAATATTATTATCTCTATTAATTTACTATATTTTATAGAACTTATAGTATTTATATAACTACCTTAATATCATTATATTAATTATATAGCGTTTTTCTTTAGTAATACTAAGTTTTATAAGGTATTTATAAAGTAAGTATAAGTTAATATATAGAATAATTAGAATCTAAACATGTTTTTAATATTAGAAGATCTTCTTAAGTAATATAACTATAATATGAATAAAGTTTATACTATTTACTATAATATAAATTTCTAAAGTAAATATATTCCTAATAATTCTTTTATTTCTAATAGAAGAGTAATATATAAAATTACTATAGAAGTTAAATTAGTTATTACTAGTAGTAGTTTCTTAGCTTAGGATTGTTATAAATTCTAATTAAAACGAGAGATTAGTATTATTAATAAATAAGCTATTAATAAAAGTATAAATATATATCTTAAAAAAGTTTAATAGTATCAAGTTAAAACTATAGTTAAGATACTTAATTTACTATTTGAAGTATTTATTAAGTATAGTAGTATTATTACTGGAGGGTTATTATTTTTATACTATATAGGAGAAGTCAAATAATACTTCGGATTAATATATTAAAATAAGGTATACTCTATATATATTATTTAATATATATCTTTTTAAATACTTTAAATACTATATATATATATCAATAAGGGCTAGGTGTTACTCTTCATACTTTTAGTATAAGTAGAAGGTATTACTATTAAATAATAAGATATTTCTTTTAAATACTAATAGTACTACTTTTAAAAAAGACTATTTTAGGCTTAGTTTTAAATAAGGCTTTTTAGAGCTCTTTATCTTTATAGTGAAAGAAAGTAGTATTTAAGAAGCTAAGTGTATTATTAGTTTATATACTCATAAGGCTGAAAGCGTTATTTTCAGAATATGAGATAAGGAAGTATAAGTTATATATTAATATCCCTATTTATAACTACTTCTTATAATACTTAAAGTAGGTTACCTACTAGTAAGTGTTAGTTTTAATAAAACTATATAGTAATTTAATAATAATTATCATAAAGCCTAAGGGGTATTAACCCTTAAGGTATAAAAGTAGTTGAATTATTATATACCTCATAAGTTCTATGTTAACTTAAGTATAGGTTTATATAATATTAGAGAACTATATTATTATATTATTATATTAGAATGAACTGATAGCTTTAATTATAGGGGCTATAAGTGAATATTACTATACTTATCTTATACCTCTCTCCTTACAAATAGCTGTATAGATTTCAAGAGGATTTCAAATCTATTATAAAGAATATAGAAGAACGATAAGTTATAGAATACCTAGCTTTTAGCGTTCTATTCTATTCTATTTTTAAGAAGTTTAAAAAAGTTCTCAACTCTATAACCTTAATAGTTACTTTTAGCTATATATACTAAGTCCTAGCTTTAATAAGGCTTTTTTATATAAATTATTACTATAAAATCTTCTATGATGATAAGGTTAAATATTAGAACTAGGGGTATAGTTATCTATAATAATAAGTAATTTTATTACTGTTTTAACTAGTTATAAATTAGTATTAATATGAATACTATTATTAAGTAAAGTTTATAGTTAAATCTATATATAAAGTAAAGAGCTTAGACATTATTCTAAGTATAGAGTAAAAGTAACTAAATATTATTATATTAGAGGAAAGCTAAAACTAGAGCTAAAATTGACTACTAGCTAATTTATTAGACTATTAGTAATTATATTAGTACCTTAAATTTACTATTATTTCTAAAGTTTTAAATTATAAGTCTTAACTTCTTATATACTTTATCGGTATTTTCATTCTTAATTATATTAATAATATAAGACTTAAAGTATTTATATCTTTTATAGAGGATAGGGTCATACTAGACGATCTTTATGATACTATTAGTAATAGTACTCTTGACTTCTTTTTTAATTAATTTCTTAAATACTAATCTAAATTTTATAATAGTACTTTGTTATAGAAGTTAGGTACTAATATTATATCTAACTATTCTTTAGTTATAAAATATATTATAAAATATAGTTCTTAGTTACAACCTAGAAGAAGTAAGCTACTTTTATATATTATGAAACTTAAAATTAGTTAGATCTAAAGTATTTAAAATTAAAGTAGTATATTACTAATTATTCAAATAGGCAGGGGATTATTATTATTAATAGCGGTAGTCTTACTATTATCTATAATAATAATTACTTATAGTATTTACTAAGTATTCTAGGGTTCTATAAGGATAGCTATAAATAAAACTAAAGTATCACTATAGGAGTATATATTTCTATATAATATTAGATTTCTTATAATAATAATATAAGTTTTTATAGATTTCTTATAGATACTCTTAGGTATTAGTATCTTGAGAATATAATTCAATAAGGTCTCTTAGTTATTATTTTTAAAGTATAGTTTTATAGCTAAAGATTGAAATTCTTAAGGGTTATAAAAGATTTTAAGAATATATATTTCGCTATATATAGTTATAAGATAGTATAAGCCTTATTGTTTATTTTTCTCTTATAATATATATACTAAGGATTAAAGTAGAAAAGTTATAATATATAGGATATCTAAGTTATTATATACTATTAAAGTAATATTAATAATATACTTAGTATACTTTTAATAGATCTTTTTAATAGTTTTATATATAATATAAGCCTAAGTAATAATATATAGAGAGAAAGCTAGATGTTCTATAAAATAGGAATATATTTCAAAAATCAATAAAGTAAGTATAAAGCTATTTAGCTTAGTAGTATTATTAATCATTTTATATACTATTTAAAGGGATGTTTCTTAAGAGTAATAAGTATCTTATGATAATAAATCTTATATATATAATAGAGGAATATACAATATTATTAAACCTTACTAATATTATTATATATCTTAATAAGAATAATATAAACTATTAATCCTATTATTTTTACTTCTAATCCAAAGTCTTTAGATTGAAATATTATATTTATATTAATAGTAATAAAATTAGAAAGGCTTTAATATATATCGATCTAGTATACTTTAAAAACCTCTTATATTTCTTTTACTAAGATATTTAGTAAATATCGAATAGTATCAAATACTATTATAACATTCATAATAGAAAGTATAAAGCAGCTATTAATATAAATAATATTAATAATAATCTTGAAATTAAAGTTAATATTACTATAGATAGTAAGATAAAAATATATAAAAGTTATACCATATATTTAATACTAGTAATAGTATTTCTTAAGTACTTCAAAAGTATAATATTTAAGTAGATATCCCATTTTATTAAGGATATTATAGAGGTATATAATAGCTAGATATCTAAAATAGTAGTAGAATCTCCATATTTCTATTTCTATAGAATATATAGAAGTAATTATTCTCTTCCTATTAAAATATATCTATAAATACCCCTATTTTTAGATAATTAGTATAATTTTCTTATTTTAATCAAGCTAGTTAGAAATATTATTAGATATAATACTAATGTAATCTATATCTATAAAGTAGAATAAGAAAAAGATATTATATAATATAATATGAAATATAATAATACTAAGGGGTATTAATATATTAACTATTCTAAGTATAATAAATAGAAAGACTCTACTAAAATATATTATTACTAATTCGTTTTATAGAAATAGGAAAGTTATAAAAGGATTAATAATCTACTTAAGTATAACAAACGAGGAGTATTTGATAACTAAAAAGGTAATAATATTTAAATTAAATAAGATATTTTGAAAAATAGTATTTAAGTAGTAACCTTTAAGTATAAATATAGATATAAAAACTATAATACTTTTTTCCTCAGTAATTCTACTACTAGAGGTATTATTTTAAATAAAAGTATAGAGTATTACTTAGTTTTAGAAGATTCTCAGGATTTTACTTTTATTAAGGAAAATAAGGTTTTTACTAAAAAATAATATTAAAAACTATTTAGAAACGATAGTAGCTTTGTTTTTAAAGTTGTATTATACTTAGTATTATATAATTATACTATTAAGTTTATCATTTTATAGAGAATCTTTAAGATTATTATCTAAATTACTAATACTTTCATAATCTATAAAGAAGGCTTAGTATATTATTATAAAATATGCTTTAGAGTTTTTATTTAACCTATAATCATTAAATAAAGTATACCTCTTCTTAATAGTATATCTTATAGACTAATAACCTATTTTACTATATATATAGTATTTCTTATTTAAATAGTTATATATAGCTATAAGAGAAGAATAAGTTTTATTTAGTATAGATAAATATAAGTATTATAAAGTAATATAAATAAAGTATTAAATATTTTATAGTATAATACCTTAGGGGTATTTTAAGGAAGAATTATATATATAATTGATTTAAAATTAATTATTAACTTATTTCTAATTATTATCTTCGCTATCTTGAATATATTATTTAGTTACTTATACTCTATACCTAGAATAATATCTAAGCTCTTTACTTTATATATAGATTTAACTATAAATTTTACCTAATAATAGTATTTATACTAATGCTAGCTTACAACTAGTTAAAATAATAATGTAATTACTTATTATTTTGGATAATTATACTTCTAATTCTAATATTTAACCCTCTAGTAGTAGAAGACTTTATAGTAATAATTAGAGAGAACTTTATTAAAGCTAAGGCTTAATATATATTGCTAAAAATAACTACTAAGGTCGTAGGGTTAAGAACCTTTATAAAGTTCTTAAAAATAGAATAAAATAAAGTACTTATAAAAGCTAAGTATTCTATCATCTATTATTCTTCTATATCTTTTATAATAGAATTAAAATCTCCTCGAAATCTATATAGTTACTTATAAAACAATACTATAGAATAAGTATAGAAATATCTAGCTTTAATTATTATAACTAAAACTGTTTTCTTGTTAGAATAATCCTTAAAAAGTCCTAAATATTATAATTAATAAATAGTATATAGATATTTAAAAGAATATTATCTAGTCAACTTATAACTTATTATATTAAGTTAATAATATTAAGAACCAGGTATTAATTAGATAATATCTCAATATTAATATACTATTATAATACCAATTACTAGATATTTTAAAATATTATAATAATATAATTATAGAAGTTTTAAAAGTTATTTAATGATGCTAGAAATATTTATATCTATATAAGGATTATTTACATATTGATTATATTTAATTAATGTATTAAGATTATTTACTAAGAAGAGTAAGCTAAGTCTTATTATATTTATATAGAGGTTATAAGTTAGTTTATACTAATAATAGAGAATTCTTATATTAATAGTATAAAGTTTCGTCTTAAGAGTAAGTAGAGCTTAGTCTAGGGGATATTAAGGTTATAGATATTAAAGTTATAATAAATATTTAAATAGAATACTTATAATTAGTAGTAATTGAATATCTTAAGATATTTGAATTATATATTAATAGTTATAAAAGTATGAGGATATAAAAGTGTGAAATTATTATAAAAGGAACTATTAGTTATTTATTATCTGTAAAAAGGTTAATATAGTATAGGTATACTAACTATTATAGCTATAAGGGGTTTAGCTTTAGATTAACTAGGAGCTAGCTAAAGTAGTTCGTAGGGGGGTAGGAGAGCTGAAGTCGTATTTTAAGAGGTAATATATCTACTAATGGTTATAGTAGAAAGTAAGCTATTAGCCCCTTCTTTTAAATATATTATAACTTTTAAATTAATATAATATTACCTACTACTAATTTTAACTAATTATAAAGATTTTAAGCAAATACTATAAGACTAAAGAAGGCTAATTAGTATTCAAATATATTATAATATATATTTATAAGTCAGAAGTAAGATACTATATGTACATAGAGGTTTAATAAGAAAGCTTTCTAGATATATATAAGTTTAAATATAAGGGTTTTAAAGGTTTCCTTTTTATTCTTTTTAAAGTTTCTAATTATAATATTTTGAAAAGTAGTATTTTACTAGTTAGAAAGATATAACTATTAATATTCATTATTTTCAAAATAATTTCTAATATAGCGAGTTATCTATTTAAACTATAAGTTAAAATTAAAATTACTTAAGTATTTAAAGTAATACTTCAGAGTTTAATCTTTTAGTATAATTAAAAATAAACTAGTTTATATATAATATAAGATATTAAGCTTGAAGTAATAATTATAAAAGATATGGATTTTTATCTTACATATATTATATAGACTTTCGCTATACTTTATACTCTTATTATATAACTTCATAAGATCTATAATATATTTAACTGAAGTATTATTAAAAAGAATAATAAAGGTAAAATATAAGAGATATTTATAATACTGAAATTGTTCCTAATAAGAATCTTAGTAGTCTTCTTAGAATTAGAAAGGTTTGAAGATAATTAAATAGGGGTTAGTAAGACTAAATATTATAATTAAGATTTCTTATTTTATATTATAAGTATATAAATAGTTTAAGTTAGCTATAAGTATTTCTTCTTAATTTTATATTATAAGGGAACCATTAGTATTATATATTTAATTTTAGATTAAATATTATAAAACAGTAGTACAAAGTCTAATTCTTCTAATATAAAATTATTAACTTATTTCAAATACATTTTAAGGTTACTCCTAAGGCTAATATAGTATTTCAAAACTTCTTAAAACTTCTTATAAATCTATAGGATAAATTCTTATTATTAAGATAGTTAGTATAGTATTATAAAGATTTAATTACTATTTATATTAATTTTAATATTATATATTATAAAATAGTTTCTAAAATAGTATATTATAAAGATACTAGCGAGTTATTAAGTTATTATAAGCTAATCTTTAAAGTTACTTTTAAAAGTTTAAAAGAGTTCTAAGCTATAGAGTTTTATATAGATATGGGAAGCTATTTAATAAGTTATATAGATAGAAACTTTTATAGAATCTTTATCTATTATATTTTTATAATTTAAACTAGAAATTTAGTTAAAAAGTATTAAGTTGAAATATTGATAGAACTTTATAAATATAGAGATATCTAAAAGTATTATTATTATAAGTATAGAGATATTTAAAATAGGTATTTTACTTATAGGGGTTAATTTAGATATTATTATAAAAGTAAGAAGGGTATTAGAAAAGCTTTTAAGAAGTTATATAAATTTCTTAAGGATTTAAAGTTAGAGATATTATAAATTTCTGATATTAAAACTCTAGTAATAGTTTGAAGAGGGTTATTATATTTACTAAATATATTCCTATAAATAAAAAATAAAGGTAGTTATTAGCTTTTTAATAATAACTATTAGGGACTATTTTATTTTAGAATTAAATTAGGTATAATTATTAGTATCTTAATACTAATTATCTATAAAAAGTTAGTATATAATTTAGAAATTCCTAAAAAGATTCTAAAATAAAGAAAATTTAAAGTATCTAAATAATAAATCTTATAATCTTTTATCTTATATAGACTTTAAATATAAGGTTTTATAATTACTTTTCTTATTCTAATAAGCTTTATTAATCTATAGTATAGTAGTAATAGAAGGATTAACTACTAATTAATATTAGTTTATCTAGAGGGTAATATATATTATATATAATCTTACTATATAAGTATAAAGTAGTATTCTAATTATTTATTCTTATTATTTCTATATTATATAGTATAAAGTATTATATAAAGCTCTAGATCTATAGTATAATAATTACTTACTAATTACTATATAATTAACTATAGCTAATACTAAATACTTAGTATTTATTATTAGTAGGGCGTAAAAGGCATACTACTATATATATAGTAATACATATAGTTACTATACGTCTTATAGTATAGTATAATTAATAATTAGGAATACTTTAAGAATTAATTGAATATTTTCTATATAGTGAATATTATAAGCATGAATCTATTAATCTTAATTAGTATTTTATATAAGAATACTAATATTCAAAATATAGGATTTATATACTAAGTAGTATACTTTAAGATATTTAGCTACATATAAATAGTAGACTTTAAGTTGATTTAAGTTTCTTTATTTATTATAATATTATGAAGTCTAGATTCTAGTAGTTAGACTAACTACGAAAGTACTTCCTAGTAAAATAAAATACTAATTTTACTACTAAAATACTTCTTAAATAGTCTAATATTCCTAATATTAATAATAATATTTTTATTTAAAATCTCAAAGTTCTTCTACTATTAAAACCTATTTTTATACTAAATATATATGTTGGTTTATCTAGAGGGTAATACATACTATATATAATCTTACTATATAAGTATAAAGTGGTATTCTGGTTATTCGTTATTATTATTCCTATATTATATAATACGAAGCGTTATATAAGGCTCTAGATCTATAGTATAGTAATTACTTACTAATTACTATATAATTAGCTACAGCTAGTACTAGGTACCTAGTACCTATCGCTAGTAGGGTGTAGAAAGTATACTACTATATATATAGTAATATATATAGTTACTATATACTTTATAGTATAATACAACTAATACTAGTAACTTTTCTTTTTACTATATACCTTAGTACCTATCTATTTATATAAAAAATAGTACTTTTAGTAATCTATACTTTTTTACCTTAATAATATTTGAATACCTATTTATTTATTCTACTTAAGTTACCTATCTTTTTATTCAAATAGTTATATAGTTCGAATTAATAAATCTCTTAAAAGTATAGTTTAATATATTTTTCGTAAAAGTATTAGTAATATTATTATCTCTATTAATATACTATACCTCATAGAATTCGCAGTATTTATATAACTATCTTAATATTATAATATTAATTATAAAGTATTTTTC
>AMCV02000003.1:3663137-3676237 GCA_000350065.2 Colletotrichum orbiculare MAFF 240422
AAGCTTAAAGTAGTAATTGCAAAAAATATAGATCTTTATTTTAAATATATTATATAAACCTCTATTATACTTCATATTCTTATTATATAGTTTCATAAAATCTATAATATACTTAGCTAGAATATTATTAAAAGAAGTAGTAGAAGTAGTATATAAAAAGTATTCGAAATATCTTATTAGTTATAATTTATTATAATTATAGTTTACTTCCTGTATATAGAGAAACTTTATACTAGAAAGGCTATATACTAATAAGGTTAATAAGGGGAATAAGAAGTATAATACTAATACTAAGAGTAAAAGGGCTAATTAGTTATACTATTACTATCCTTCTTCTATACTTTATAGGAAAACTAAAATAAGTTTAGTCTATTAAACCTTAGGTTTAACTCTATAGAAAAATATTATAATCTCTTATTCTTCTTTTATAAAATCTTTAAATTACTCTAAAAACTTCTTAAAATTTTATTTAAAAATATTATAATATTTACTAATTTTAATAATCTCTTTAAATATCTAAAAAATAAATAAGTCTTATTAAACTACTTAATATAAAATACTAAAAATCCTTTTATTATTTATATTAATTTTAATACTATAAAAAAAGAAATAATTCTAAGTATATTAAGTAACTTAAGTATTTATAAATTACTAAATTATAAGGAGTTAATTTTTAAAATTATCTTTAAATATCTAAAAAGACTTATAATTATAGAATTTTAAATAATTATAAAATATTATTTAGTATACTAAATAAATTAAAACTATAAGAATATCTTTATTTATAATATTTTTATAATTAATATTTTTAATCTATCTAAATAATATAAAATCTAAGTATTAATAGATCTTTATAAGTATAAAGATACTACTTAGTATTATTATAATAATTAAAAGAATACTTAGAATAAGTACTTCTCTAGGGGTTAGTAATTTAAATATTATTATAAAAGTGAGAAAGATTTAGAAGAATTTTTAAAAAACTATATAAATCTCTTAAAGAATTAAAACTAAAGATATTATAAATCTCTAGTATTATAAAAATCTAATAAAACTTAATAAAATTTAATACGTTTACTAAATATACTCTTATAAATAATAATTAAAAATATATAATTAAACTCCTTAAAAATACTATAAAGAATACTTTAGTTTAACTAGAATAAGAACCTTAATATAATATTACTATTTAAATCTTATAAAAGCTTCCTTAAAATATTAATATATAATTCGGAATCTCTTAGTTAAAATTCTAAAGTAGGGAAAGTCTAAAATATCTAAGTAGTTATTCTTATAATCTTTCGTTTTATATAAACTTTAAATATAGTATATTATAGTTACTTCTTTTATTATAATAAACCTTATTAATCTATAGTATAGTAGTAATAGAAAGATTAACTACTAATTAGTATTAGTTTATCTAGAAAGTAATATATACTATATATAATCTTACTATATAAGTATAAAATAGTATTCTAGTTATTTATTATTATCATTCCTATATTATATAATATGAGGTATTATATAAAGCTCTAGATCTATAGTATAGTAATTACTTACTAATTGCTATATAATTAACTATAGCTAGTACTAAGTACTTAGTACCTATTACTAGTAGGGCGTAGAAGGTATACTACTATATATATAGTAATATATATAGTTACCGCATACCTTATGGCATAGTACAACCGATAATATATCTATTATATATAGTAGTAATATATAAGAAACTACTTTTATATCTATTAAGACTTATATGTAATATATTAGTAAGTACTAACTAATTTCTTTAGAGTGTAATTATTCTATAAGAATAGTATAAATAATTTTCGAAATACTTTTTTTTATTTTAAGTATAGTATGAATAATATTTTTTTCATTTTTTTCGAATCTATTGGATCAACATTGATGAAGATAGAAATACGTAAAATAGCTGGTTTTATATGGGATCAGGGTGGCCGGTATGGGGGCTGGCCGGTATCGTGTGCGCTGACTTCACCGGGTTCCTTCTCTGGCCTGGGGGATGCTAAACGAGGACAACGGAGCACGTTGCGTCATAATCTTTGACCCCATACCACAGCAGCTGCATACGTGACGACAGCTAAGCGCGAAGTTGGCGTATAATCATAACACCCGAACGAAGACTCACCGGCCCTTCCAGCAAAAGACACATAGTGGTTGGGCCCCAATGTTATTGTAGATAATGAGAACGAGGCCTAAACACGGGATGGGCGAGGAGCAGCCATGGGCCTCTCTCATCTACCAGCTGTTGCACATACTTTACGCAAAGGCGGCCGATGAAGTTGAATTCAGAATCACGGCCCTCCTCGTAAGCGGAGGTGTTTGAAAACGCCCGCAGGCCCTTCACTCGATTAAGCTAACTATGGCTACTGCTACGCGGGATTTGAGAGTGGTGGCTAGTAGGTAGGCGAGGAAATCATCACCACGTTCAGATCATCCTCACCGGCCGAGACTATTGCGGGCCAGCGCTGCAGAGCCGTCCATCACGACAACGTCTGAGGCTGGCCATGGCGCCATATCAACCCCACAGCCGGCGCTGAGGGTAACTGAGCTTCTAACGCAAGTAGCCGAGTTCACGGGGCGGGCGCCAGAGGAAACACCCACCTCAAAATTACGTGACCCCAGTCGCGTCCTTCAGCGCCGGATATTTGACCAGGCCGGTTGCTAATCGGTTTCAGGATCAACGTGGGCATCAAAGTGTGCGTTGTCCGATAGAGAAGATAGTCTGACGTTGTCGAAACTCACGATTATCAGATGCGGATGGGTATTACTGCTTCTCGAGCTTTGACGCCACAGCAAGCGGGGAGTAAAGTCACTATTGTGGAGGAGGCACACGGCTCGATGACCCCCAATGGCTCACTCAGTCAGAGGAACAGATGGGAGTCGCCCACCCGCTAGAATTTCGGATCTCGTGACGAGAATCGGATAACGAAAGGAAGCGACAGCTGGCAACATGTTGTTTAATCCAAGGGTGGCACTGTGGTTAACGGAGTTGCTATATGGTAGTTGGGGCTCTTTGTGAAACATATTGTGCGAGCATATAGATACAGCTGATTGCTTCGGTTGTGTTGCGATGCTCTCATTCGTTGCGGATATTGATGGCATGAGACGCGGGGTGAACGGAACGGCAATGTTTCAAGTGGCATGCTGCGTTGATTAGATGTCGTGGACTTGGATCGCACATAATGATTTTGGTAGTCGATTGGTAGCGAGTGAGAGCTACAGCGAGATGGGCGAGTAGCAATGATGGTTTGGGTACAGGGGCCTTAATTCGGTAAGAGACGTGCCGTCGGGTGTGGGCCTTTGGGGCTTGAGGCAACCAACCCTTGTCCCCTTGAAAAAGGATGACAGACAGATATCGAATGTAGAGAGCTTCATCACGTGATCCACAGTGTTCATGCAACACGTCTGGACACCTTGTTGAGACAGCTACCTACCAACCGTTGGCAGGCAGCTCGCTCCACATCTGTGACTGGAGCTGCACAGTGCTATCTGAGCTTATCGCTTGATTACATATTTTGACGGGGCACACTCGCCTAAAGGATTTCAATCACACAAACTCCTTTGGAATTTTAACCACCCGTCGCACACGAATCTGCCGGTCTAACTTTCATTTGCTCAACGTTCATCCGCCAGACAATCAAAAACAGCTGAACAAGATGGCTGTTGGAAAGTAAGTCATGCTCTGTGCCCCCGCGTGCAATCGACCAGCGGAGCATCGCTACCTGGCGAAGAATTTGGCCAGACACAGAACTGACAAACCATTCGCCACGCAGGAACAAGAGACTGTCCAAGGGCAAGAAGGGTCTCAAGAAGAAGACCGTGGACCCTTTCTCCCGCAAGGACTGGTACCAAATCAAGGCAAGGCCTCGCGACGATGAATTCAAAGAAGAGCCACGAACAGCGAAAGAGTACTAACCACTCCCGCAGGCCCCGGCCCCTTTCAACGTTCGAGAGTGAGTTGCTACATTGCCCAGAGGGAAGGCCTGGAGCGCAGATTCCGTCGGCTTGGAGCATTTTAAGGACGAGACGGACTGACATGTGGTAAATTTTGCAGCGTCGGCAAGACCCTGGTGAACAGAACCACCGGTCTCAAGAACGCCAACGATGCGCTGAAGGGTCGCATTCTCGAGGTCTCCCTGGCGGATCTCCAGAAGGACGAGGACCACGCCTTCCGCAAGGTTAAGCTCCGTGTTGATGAGGTTCAGGGCAAGAATTGCCTGACCAACTTCCACGGGCTTGATTTCACCTCCGATAAGCTGCGCTCCCTCGTTCGCAAGTGGCAGACTCTGATTGAGGCGAACGTCACCGTCAAGACTACCGACGACTACCTCCTTCGGCTGTTCGCTATTGCTTTCACGAAGCGCCGCCCCAACCAGATCAAGAAGACGACATATGCCGCCTCTTCGCAAATTCGTGCTATTCGCCGCAAGATGACCGAGATTATCCAGCGCGAGGCTTCAACCTGCACTCTCACACAGCTGACCTCCAAGCTCATCCCCGAGGTCATTGGTCGTGAGATTGAGAAGTCTACCCAGGGCATCTACCCCCTCCAGAATGTAGGTCGTTGAGAGGAGCCCTAGGCGGGTGCAATCAAGTCGGCCGCCTTGCTTACTTATTTGAACAGGTTCACATCCGCAAGGTTAAACTTCTCAAGCAGCCCAAGTTCGATCTCGGTGCTCTGATGGGCCTCCACGGCGAGTCCGGAACCGATGATCAGGGCCAGAAGGTTGAGCGCGAATTCAAGGAGCGCGTTCTGGAGGAGGTTTAAGGACAAGGGAGGAAAGAAAGATGGTCCGGCGGCATGGGAACTTTAGCTTGGGATTGCTGGAGAACAAAATCGACAACACTTTATGTCGTTTCACAGGGCGTAGCATTCAAGGCGGCTGCGGTTTAGGTTACCGTAAATGGTACATGGTCAATTTTTCCAACAACCTATGCTGGGTTTACGCAGCCACGCCTCCGAATCATGATTGCAAGACATGGGTTTCGGGATCTGACAAGAGGATATCAAGAGAATGGCGTCATTTGTGTATGTTGAATGGACGGACTCTTTTTATTTTTATGTTGTCCATATCTAGTATGTGCCCCCCCGGGTTTGCGCCTGGTAGACCTTGGGGCGTGAAAATCCGGTGGCCCTGGACTGCGCAGCAAAGTTCCCAGCGGCCCCTTATGATATTCACCAATCATCCGGCTAACCAGATTGCAGCCCCCATGACGCACCTTGATATTTGACAAAAAGGTATCCACCAGCGGGAATTTCATTTCCATGACATGATGCTTTGTTTCCGGACTTCAAGGTACCGCTGTTGTGTACGGTGTAACACCGGTGCCTTGCAACAACCAAAGTTCGCAATTCAAAATCGGCCTAACACCATATTGACATCTTTACCGTAACCGTACCAAACCCGTTTGTACTGGCGAATTTGTTCTTCAATATGTCTAGGCTATATCGGTCTGCATAAGACAAAACGTCAACAACCTGTGCCTAATCTGCTCGGTGAAGAAACTCTACGACGGCTGGCGTTCAGTCAACGTTTGTGAATAGGCAGAAGTAGTAGTGCAGTAGGATCATACCTCTACGAAAAGCCTCGGGGTTCTCTGAAATCAGCCAGTGACCAGCATCTACATCAGCAAGCCGGAATTTAGGGAAGAACTGTCCTATAATGGGCAGGACGTCATCCGGTATATATTTGCTCTTAGTTCCGCGGACGAACAGCGCTGGCTTGTTAAACCGAAATTCGAGCGGATTCTTGAGAGGAAAATCGCCCATGTGATTCAGTGACCGACCAAGGATGTCGAGCGGCACGCGAAACTTCTGCTTTGATTGTCCTGGTTCAGACCTGTGTAGATTTCCGAGCAGGAATTGACGGATCGGGAGCGACTGGGGGTGTAAGTTATGTCAATAATGGGGCGTCTGGCGTCAGGGGTGTCATTATTCGTACGGTTTCAAAATCCTTCAAAATTTCGTCTGCTTCGGCCTGCTTTGTGACGTTGGCGGCCTCGATCTTCTTCATGCCTTGTATGTATTTGCCGAAGGCGCTTTCGAGGACTGCATCAACTGGCGCGTTGTCTACGGCAACGATGTTCTGGACTAGCGCCGGAGACGTCAATGCCAGGGTCATCGCTGCCTTGGCTCCCCTACGGTTGAACCTGTTAGCAAAGTTCAAGGCTTGTAGATCCGAACGTTGACTTACATCGAATGCCCAATGACTGTGGACTGACGAAGTCCATGCTCGGCGATGAAAGCTGCCACGTCAGCTGCCATGTGAGGGTAATCATGTGACTGATCATGAGGCGAATCGCCGTGGTTACGTAGATCCTGAGCAACGGGTTAGCATCAAGCATGCCCGGTGTAGGACAAAGGGCACAACTAGTGCATAGACAGGTCTCCCAAGATCGCGAGCAAGCACCCTGCAAGCAATTAGCTACGTGCGTGACGCTATGTGGTAGTGTACTCACTTGCTAATGCTTCGATTGTTCTTTTTGGAGCCGAACAAACCATGGAGAAAGATAATAGGACGGGAAGTGATACTGGGCGTACGCCTGCTGCTGCTGGGCTCATGCAAATCGTGAGACAGTGTCAAGCTCCGCATGGTAGATAGCATCCGAGCGGCGAAGTGCCGTCTGAAGCCACATTTGCATACCGATAGCATGTTAGAACCGATTGAAGCCAAATCAAATATGGCGATGCCTCCAGCGTCGTTAAGTTGGTGTCTTTGGTCACATGCTTGATGGGATAGGTAGCTATACGTATTAGAAGTTGAACTACTATCTAGTAGGATATTAATAGCTATTAGAGCTAAAAGATAAGTAGGAAAGGCTAAAGTTAATTTATTATAAAAAGGAATTCTAGACTTAGAAGAAATAGAATAGTAAAAGTAATTTTCTTAATAGAAAGATTTCAAGTATTAAGAAATTTCTTTTAATAGGTATAATAATATAGTAAAGTTAATACTATTTAGTTACTTTTGTTCTATACTTAGTATAGTATCTAAGTTTTTTAATTTATATAAAGATTGAATTATAAGTTTTATCTAATAATAGTATTTATATTAGTATTAACTTATAACTATATATAATAATAGTAAAATTACGTATTATTAAAAACTAATAATATTATAAGAATATAGCTAAAGGTTTTAACTAGGAAAGGTTTAGATATATAGATAGGATCTATATTACTATATAGATTATTATTTAAAAGATCTAAGTTGTAATTGTTTAGCTAAAAACTCTTTCTAGTATTTTAATAGTTATTACTAGCTAATTATTAGGTATATTATATAGTTTTATTAGTATATCTTTTTAACTATCTTTCTTTCTAAGAGTTCTAGTCCCTAAAGTTATAATTATATATTTCCTAATATTTATTATAAAGCTTGTATATTATCACTAATTATTT
Source organism: Colletotrichum orbiculare MAFF 240422 (assembly GCA_000350065.2). Lineage (NCBI taxonomy): Eukaryota > Fungi > Ascomycota > Sordariomycetes > Glomerellales > Glomerellaceae > Colletotrichum > Colletotrichum orbiculare. The sequence continues at coordinate 3,670,564 of AMCV02000003.1, forward strand.
ATTATGTGAAATATTTCTTTAATACTAGTAATTATTCTGCTATAGTATTATTATTTGTTTAAGTAATTTTTTATAGTTTGAATAATAGAATTGATTTTTATTATTGTTATTATTAGGTTCTAGTTGTTCTTTCTATTATTTATAAATATATTGATTATTATCCTAGTGATATATTAATATTTTTGAATCTTATAGTATTATCCTAATAGGAATAGTTCTTTGAATTTTATTATAGTCCCCTATATTATTTTATTATATATTTAGTAAGTATTATTTTTTTTTCTTATAATATCTCGTTGTTTTCTACGTTTTTATTTATACTATTCTTTATCTTTTTGATACTTCTTTATGTTATCTTACTAGTTATTCTTAGTTTGTTGTTTTTCTCTTTTTTTTGTTGATATACTATGTATTTTATAAAGATGTCTTATATTACTATTATTACTACTACTTTTTAAGTATTTATTTATAATAGTAAAGAAGTTGTTAATAAGGGGTTTTTTATTTAGAATTTAGTGACTTTAAGTTTTGTATAAGTTATATAGTACTATTTAAGTAATATAGAATTAGACTATTATTTATTACTAAATACGTAAGTAAAAAGTTTTAATTTCTAAATATAAGGGTAAGTTATTTTACATTTGTATTAGAATTTAAAAAAGTAGTAATATATAGATAATATTATTTGTAATTTCTTTATAAATATATAGAAGAAGAAGTTAGTTTAGAATTCTTTTTCTTTTAGGAAATATTAGTTATCTATAAGTATTTGAATATTATAGATCTTATTACTATAAGTTTACTAGATACTTACTTTATTATTACTACTAATTAATAGAATAGTTTGATATTTTAGGATTTATAGAGGAGGTATGTTACTAATTATTTATTATATAGTTTACTTATTTTTATAATAATAGTTTTATTATTAGTTTAGAATAGTAGTTTGTTCATTTGTTTGATATATTTTATTATGTTTTAATACTTAAAAGTGCTAAACTTCTTATTATTTTAAGATTGTTCTAATTTAATGATAATATTTACTATTATCTTACTAATTATTCTAAATATATTGTTATTATTATTAATAGTTATTTCATTCTTTATAGGTTTAATATTATTATATTTTATAATATATATATTTCTAGTTTACTATTATTTGCTATTAGTAAAAGTAAAGGTAGTAATAATAATTAGGATAATAATAATAATAAGAATAGAGGATCTGGGGTTTTAGAGATTTATTTATAGTCTTCTTATTATATTAATAGTAATAATAATATTATTATATTTATTATAAGTAATTATTTTTCTTTTATTGAAATCTATTTAATAAGTTTTTAATATTACTTTATTCCTAATGATATTATTTTGCTTGGTATTAAAAGAGAGTTTGTAGATAATATTATCTAAATAGAAGGATTTCTTATTAAGAAGTATAAGATTTATTCTAGTATTATTCTATTTATTCCTATAGTTTCTATATCTAGTAGCTATTAGTCTACTATTAAAAAGTTTATTATTCTTAAAGTTGTTATTCTTAAGAAAATTGTTTTAATAAAGAAGATTGTAATTATTAAAAGAGCTCTTACTACTAAGTAGGTTACTATATCTCTAGTACTTATTATACTATTAAGGCATACTAATAGCTCCTAGTCAGGCTAATACTTAGTTATCTATAAGAAGGATATTTAGGCTACAATAGCTAGAATCCTAGTTAGAAGAATTAGATTTAAATATATTAATAACTTTATGCTTATATTAAAGCTTTCTATATAAATCTATTATTTAGTTATTATATTATTCCTAATATATTTAAATCTCTATTTATCCCTAGGGGTTCTAATTAGTAGGTTATATAGGGGGCACTAGTATAGTGGTATAGGGATTTTAATATATATAGTATTAATAAGGTTATTATAATAGAAGCCCTAGTATAGTACTAGCTATAGTAATACTATTATAAGAGAGAGGCTACTAATATCGAGGCTATTAAGAGACTAAGAGCTTATAGGAAGGATACTAGTATATATAGATATAGAGATTTCAACCTATATAGTATTAATAAATAGTATTAAAGCTATTATAAGATAGATATTAGTATAGCTTTAGTATAGTAGAAATAAAGATTTCGATAATATGTAGTCCGTATATAGTAACATTAATAAGGTGATATTTATATAACTATAGTAATAAAGTTAGTATATAAGAAACTACTAATATTAAAACTATTAAGAGACTAAGAGCCTATAGGAAGAATATTAGTATATACATAGATATAAAGATTTTAAATAATAAGTTATAATAATAATATAGCTATTATATTAGAAGTTACTATAAGAAGCTACTATAAGAAGTTATAGTAGTAAGACTACTATAAGAGAAAGATATTAGAAGGACACTAGGATAGTATTAGTATAGTAGAAATAATAACTTTAACTATATAGTATTAATAAGGTTAATATAAGAGGCTATAGTATTATAGCTATTAAGAGAAACCTATAAGAAAGACACTAGCAAGGTATTATAATAAAACTACTATAATAAGTTATAATTAGGCTATTACAAGAGGTATACTAGAAGGATACTAATATGGTACTAGTATAATAATATAGAGATTTTAATATATATAGTATTAATAAGACTATTGTAAGAAGTATTAGTATAGTATTAGTATAGTAGTGTGGAGATTTTGATCTATATAGTATTACTACAAGGCTATTACTATAAAGCTATTACTTTAAAACTACTATAATAGACTACTAATATTAAGGTTATTAAGAAACTAAAATGCTATAAGAGGGGTAGTAGTATATAACCGCATGCCTATAGATATAGAGATTTCAGTATATATAGTCTCTATAAGGCTATAGTAATAAGGCTAAATAGAAATATACTAAATAAGTAGATGTTTTGAGGTTTTTAAAGTAGTTACTTTAGGGTAGCTATTTTAAAAGTAGTGTGAGAGTATATAAGAAGTATATATTATATAGCTATATATAGCTACGAATAAGAATTACTAGGGGGCATTAAGAGTTACCTCTAGTAATATTATAAGCGGGTAATAAGTAGTATACTATAGATATAGTAGATGTAATATCTCTATAGCTAGGAGTAAGGAAGAAGCCTTTCTAGTATTCCTATAGTTAAAATAGCTAGGGGGTAACTAAAGTATAACTATAGTTAGAATATATCTAGAAAGTTAATTTTAATCAGAACTACTAGTATTAGGAAGCTAGATATAGAATTTAGAAAAGACTCTTAGGTTCTAATTAGAAGAAGAATACTAAAAGGTTACTATTTCTTATACTTTATAGTTAGTTATAGGGGCTTTAAAGCTATAAGGATTTTAAAATTATAAAACCTTAAGAGATAGGATAGCTACAATTTAATTAAGGGGTATCTACTTAAAGCTATAAGGGTATAGCTTTATAAGGGGGGAGATAATAGCTACTAGAAGGGTATGAAATTAAATACTATGGATAAATATTATACTATTTATAGTATAATAGCTGAAGTAGCTATATAGTAGTTAATATAACTAATATAATATAGAGAAACTATAGATTTTACAGTTTTTAGTATAAGGATTACTACAAAAGTATTGAAATAGTAATAGTAGTAATATATAAGAAGTTATATTAAAAAGAGTAGTATATAAAGAATTATAGTAATAAGAGGTTTTAGTAATAAGAAGTTAGTAGTATATAAGAAGTAATAGTAATAAGAGGCTAGTAGTATATAAGAGGCTATAGTATAGTTTTAAGTAAGAGGGGGATTATTAGAAGAGTAGTAGTGATAGCGATAGCATATAGCGTGGCTTTAAGCTCTATAAGGAGATTACTAGAAGAATAGTAGTAATAATTACGGCATATAGCTATAGTAGTAGTATTGATAGTAGTAATAATATTGATATAGTAATACTAGTAGTATATGAGAGGCTAGTAGTAATAAGAGGCTAGTAGTAATAAGAAGCTAGTAGTAATAAGAGGTTATAGTAACAAGAGGCTAGTAGTATATGAGAGGCTACATTAATAAGAAGTTTTAGTAATAGGAGGTTTCAATAATAATAGAGTAGCTATATATAAGAGATTATATTAATAAGAAGCTATATTAATAAGAAGCTATAGTATAGGTTTTAGCGAGAGGGGGATTATTAGAGGGGTAGTAGTATATAAGAGGTTTTAATAGAGAGAGGTTAGTAGTATATAAGAGGTTATATTAATAAGAAGTTATAGTAATAAGAAAGTAGTAATATATAAGAGGTTTTAATAATATAAGCCTTTGAAGAAATTCTATAAATAGTATTATTCTTCTTATTATAGAAATAGAAGTTTAATAAGAATATTAAGAATCTAGAACTATAAAGGGTATTAGAAGGCTAGTAGGAGGGCTAGGATAAATACTATAGAGATAGGGGGTTTTGAGATCTAAGAATAGCTTTATTTAAGCTATAAGACTATAAGGGTATAGTTTATAAAGGGGGGGAATATATTAAAACGTATTAATAGCCCCTAGTTAACTTACTACTTAGTTATCTATAAGAGGGATATTTAGGCTATAATAGCTAAAATCCTAATTAGAAGAGTTAGATTTGAATATATTAATAACTTTATACTTATATTAAGGCTCTTTACATAGATCTATTACTTAGTTAGTATACTATTCTTAATATATAGTTATAATACTTATTATACTTATAATACTTCTTATACCTATAATACTTATTATTCTTACTATACTTATAGAAAGAGGTTAAGGATATTTTTATAAGAATATACTTAAGTTTTAGGTATAAAGATTGTATTATTTATATATACTAGCTGAGTTGTTATTAAAATATATTAGGTTTTTTCTAATTTAAAGATATACTTCCTAGAATAATATTCAAGCTATTTAAGTAGCTAATAGAATTATTCTTCCTTTTTTGGGATATTATTACTAAGTATTTAGTATTAATATTATACTAATTATCCTATTTCTTATAGTACTAGATTATTTATTTTTTGAATTTCTAAATAGTTTCTTATGTGATATTTAGGTTGGTTTTAGTTTTCTATATATTATATTCTATAGGTTATTTAGTTTATTCTATAAGGAAGTATTTATTATTTCTATTTTCTCTATTCTTTTTATAATTCTTTCTATTCTTTATTCTATAGGGTTATCGTTTAGTTTAGAGAAAATAGTCTAATTATGAGTGTTGTTTGACTATTCTATCAATAGTTTGAATAAGGAGATAGGGAAAATATTATATATCTAGTAGTATTATTCTAGTAGATATATTTTATATACTTACTTTCTTCTTTTTTCTATTATTAAGACTTTGATATATTTTAGTATTAATTCTTTGTATTTGAATTTAAAGTTTTTTATCAATAGTTTGATAACTGTTTTTTAATTATATATATATATAGTTAATATTCTAAATTATATATCTTTGCCTAGTTTTTAATTACTATTTACTAATATTTTGCTATTGAGTAATATATTTAGTTAATATAAGTAATTTATTCTATAATATTCTATACTATTAGGTTTCTTTTATTATATATTTAATTACTTTTAGGTAGAACTTATATAGGCTTTTTATTAGTAAGTACTTAGTCGTACTCTATTTATTATTATTATATATAAATATAGTTTCTTTAGTTATATTATTTAGATAGTAGGT
>AMCV02000003.1:3708002-3718365 GCA_000350065.2 Colletotrichum orbiculare MAFF 240422
CCTGACTAGTTTAAATATTATATATTATATAATATATATAAGTAATATTATAATATATATAATAAACATTGAAAAAATTATATTAAAGTATTATTACAAATATTTCTTAAGCTATATAAAATATATCGTTTCATTAAGCTTTCTAAATATAGATTCTATATATAAGAAATAGGTTTTCTAAATTATATAATTATTGAAAAAGGAGTTACGATAGACCTCATAAAAGTCTAAGCTATTATTAAATAAAAGCCGCTAGAAACATTTAAAAAGCTTTAAGTATTCTTAGGCTTCTATAATTTCTATTATACATTTATCAATAATTACTTAGGAATAATAATACTATTTATAATACTCTTTGAAAGAAAAATAGATAAAAAAGTCTTTTATAATTAGAAAATATAAAGTCTATACTCTTAATACTAAACAATACTTTCTATTTAATAGTTATTCTCTAATATTGAAACCTTATTAAGAATATTAAACTAGAAATAGATATATTATAATAAGTAATCTTAAGCCTTTTATTATAAGTAATAGAAAACTAATAATAATTAGTTACTTATTACTTTAAGAAACTTATAAAATAAAATAAAAATAGAAAATAAACTAATAGGAACTACTAGTTATTATTAAAAACCTTAACTGTTAAAAATATTATCTAATAAGATTCTTTAAGAAGTTTATAATCCTAATAAACTATTAAACCCTAATAAGTATTATTATATTAGGAATATAAAACTTTTAAAAAAGGCTCACCTACTAGATTTATAAGCTCTTAGTATTTAACTTTAATCTAAAGTATTAACCTAAAGCTACTAACCTAATAGATAGACTATCTAAATAATTAGACTATATAAAAGAGAAATAGAATACTATAATATATTACTAATTCTTATAAATAAGCTATAGCTTACTAAACTATTATTAGTAGACACCTATTAGAATATTACTAAAATTAAAAGAAACTTAAAATTAATAACAACCTTTATTTAGATAATATAAATATAAAAAGAATACTTTAGTATACAAGTTAGACCTAGAGGTAGAAGATACTTAATTTCCTAAAGGTATTACTTCTTTAGAGCTACTAAAAATATAATAATAATTATAACTATAGTTACCTAAAGTAAAGAGATATATAGGATAATAGAGAGCGCTTAATAAGCATTAGTAAATAAAGAGAATTAATAAAAAGCTGGAATTATGATTCTAATATAATATATCTTATATTTAATAATAAGGAGTCTCATAAAAAACAAAATGATATATTCTATAAGAGACTCTAAAGATATTAAATAAGTTATCAAAAAGCTATACATTTATAATAAAAGCTATTAGATATATATAGAAACAACTTAAAGAATAACTAATATTTAGAAAGATTACTTAGTAAATAAAAAGAAATACTCTTCTTCTAAAGATTACTAATTATTCTTAATATGAAATCCCTAGAATATAAATTTATTTACCTACACTATAATAAAAATAAAACAAGCTATATAAATATTAATAAGACTTATAAGTTTATGAAATAAAACTTCTACTACAATAATATAACTATAGATATATAAGACTATATAACGTTATATTAAATGTACTAAAAGATTAAAATACTAGAATATAAACTATATAACTAGTTGTAATTTCTATTTATCTTAATAAGACTATTTCAGGAAATTAATATAGACTTTATTATAAGATTTCTACAAAGTACTCGCCGAGATAGCAGCATATATAATACTATTTTAATTTTTATAAATAGATTTATAAAATTCGTAATATCTATTCTAATAATAAAGAAAACAATAACTATAGACCTAATAGCAATATTTTATAAAGAAATAAAATATTAGTTTAAGATTCTAAAAAGTATTATTAATAATAGAAATAAACTTCTTATAAGTTAATTTTAAGAAGAACTTATAATACAATAACTGATTAAATAATAATTATAAGTAATATACTACTTATAAATAGATAGTTAAATAGAATAAGTATATTTAATATTAAAATATTACCTCAAGGGATTTACTAATAATTCACTTACTATTTAAATAGTATAGCTTAAAGAAGCTATATTTATCTATAATAATAATAAATATAATACTACTAAATACTTCCTAATAAAAAGGCTATATAAGTTCTACTTAAAAATAGTTAGATATAAAGTAAAAAAAGACCTAATAGGATAAGGTATTACGGAGTAAGTTACTTATATTAGCTAAATATATTACTCAATGGTAGAATATTAGTAAATATTAGTTAAAGGTTAGGTTAAAATATATAACTTAAGATATTAATTATATATATATAATTAGAGAGTTGTTATTAGGCTGTTAATAAAGAATTTTAAATTGAAATACAAGAAGTTAATATTAAGATATATTAAAGTCTTAATAGTAGAGAGAATAGGAAAATAGATATATAGAGTATATCTACTAGAATAATACTACAAAATAAATAATATTTTCCCTATCTCCTTATTTAAGTTATAGATAGAATAAGAAAAAGATACTAATAGTTAGACTTTTTTTTAAGTTAGAAGATAATCCTATAGAATAGGAAGTAAAGGAAATTATAGGGAAATAAAGAGATGGAAATAATAAATATTTCTCTATAAAATAAACTAAATAATGTATAAAGTATAATACATAAAAGATTATAATTAATTTAAATAATATATAAAAACCTATTTAATAATTCAAGAAATAGATAATGTGGCATTATAAGAAGTAGGATAATTAGTATAATATTAATACTAAGTATTTAGTAATAGTATTCCAAAGGAAAGAGGAGAAATAATTCTATTAACTATTTAAATAGTTTAAATATCATTCTAGAAAGTATATTTCTAAATTAGAAAAAGTTAATATACTTTAGTAATAATTTAGTTAATATATATAAATAATATAATCTTCACACTTAAGGCCTGTATATATTCTTATAAAAGTATTTCTAATTTCTCTTTATAAATACAACAAGAATAATAAGTATCATAAAAGTAGTAGGTATTATAAATACAATAGGCATTATAAGTATAATAGATATTATAGGTATAATAGGTATTAAAAGTATAGCGACTTATATAGTAATAAGAGCTTTTTTAATAACTATAGTTTTTTCTATTAGAATAGCCTTCTTAAGGATAGTAATTTTAGAAGTAGTAGACGTTTTAATAATATACTAATAGCTACTAGATATAAAAGCTATAGGAATAGATAGAATAGTATTAGAATGAGTCTTATACTTCTTAGTAGGAAGTCCCTCTACTTAGATACTATTATCTATAGGCTTTTTTTTAATATTAAGTAAAATAGTATTATTGAGAGTAAAGTAATACTAAGGGTTTATTGAATATATTTTAATAAAAGAAATATAATTACTTATAGTAAATATAGCTATATTCGTATTACTATTAATATAATAAGAAAACTATAAAGAAGTCTCTAAAATCCTAAATCCTCTATTCTTATTATTATTATTATCCTAATTATTATTACTACTTTTACTTTTACTAATAATAGATAATAGTAAACTAGAGGTAAATATATTATAAAATCTAATAATATTAGACTCATAAGGAATAAGGCGACTACTAATAATAGTAATAAGATATTTAGATATATTATACTTAAAGTAGTTAGTAAGATAATAATAAAAGTTATTTTTAAATTAAAATAGTCTTATGATAATACGAACTTTAATACCCATAAGCATTAAGGTATAATAAAATATATTAAAGAAGTAAATAAACTATTATTTTAAAATAATAATAAGATTATTATTATAAAAATAGGTAAGTTATATAGTAAATAATTAGCAGAATACCTCCTCTTTAAATCTTAAGATATTAAGCTATCTAATTAATTAGTAGTAATAATAAGGTAAGTATTTAGTAAACTTATAGTAATAAGATATATAATATTTAAATATTAATAGATAGTTAATATCTTTTAGAAGAAAAAATGTTTTAGATTAAACTTTCTTTTTATGTATTAATAAAAAAGTTATAAATAATATTGCCTATATAACATTACTTCGCTAAGACTTCAGTGAGAATATAGAATAATTTGCTTTTATACTTAGAAGTCAAAGCTTTTTACTTAAATCTTTAATAACAAATAATAGTCTAGTTCTAAATTATCTAAATAATACTATATAATTTAAGTAAAACTTAAATAAGAAAAGTTAATAAAAATAGTAAATATATAGTAAAAGAGTAATTTATATTATTATATTTCTACTTATTCTTTTTATAAAAGAAATACTTTAGTATATAGTTATTACTAATATAGAATAGTTTTTCTATATTAAGATAAAGGAAAGATAGATAGCTAAAATAAGGTAAATAGTCGTCAGACTCTAAGTATAAAAAATCCTTATTAAAAGCTTCTTTACTATTATAGATAAATATTTAGAAGATAGTAGTAAAAATAGTAATATAAGATATCATTAGGAAATATATAATATATAATTAATAAAGAAGAAGAGGAAAAAAGGAAGAGAAAAAACGATAAATTCCGAGTAACTAATAAGATAATATAGAAAGATATTAGAAAGATAAAGATAGTATAGATAAAAATTAAAAGATAATAGGATATAGATAGAAAAGGTAGACAATACTCGCTAAGTATTTAATATAATAATATAAGAAATTATAATAGAATTTAAAGAATTATTCCTAGTAGAAAAATACTATAAAAATTAAAAATATCAACATATTGCTAGGATGATAATAAATATATTTATAAATAACAGAAAGAATAAATAGAAACTTAATCATAATAATAATCATAATAATCAGTTCTATTATTCAGATTATAAAAACTCGTTTAAATAAATAATAGTATTATAGTAGAATAATTATGAGTATTAGAAGAGTATTTTAAATAATAAATAGTTAGTAATAATATATAGGCTTATAATAGATATTAAAAAGTATATAATTATAATCTTAAGAACTAAAGTTTTTGAAAAGGGGGATAGGTATAAAGATATATTAATAAGACTATATAGTATATCTAATAATTAGCTAGCTATAGCTATTAAAATATTAGAAAGAGTTTTTAGCTAAAGGATTACAACTCAAATCTTTTAAATAATAGTCTATATAGTAATATAGACCCTACTTATATATCCAAACCTTTCCTAGTCAAAGCCTTTAGCTATACTCTTATATAAGTCTAACTTAGTCCTTTTTTTTATTATTCAAATAAGTTTATAATAACTTTAATAATACTTTTTATGAAATTTGAATACTACTTATAAATATAAGAACTTCTTTCTAATCCTTTTAATATATATATAATACTACCTATCTCGAGATACCTTTATATATCTCTTTTAATATTAATACTATCAACCTCTTAAAAATACCCTTATAATACCCTTATTATACTACTTAGCTAACTACTTTTCCCTCTTTTAACTTCACTCTACTTTCTAACTTTCTACTTCTCCTACTTATATATAGATTAACTATTATTCAAAATAGTATTCCTTTAGTTATAATAGACTTAATTTATAATAGTCAAAAAGATCTAAATATCAATTTTTGGATATACTATATATTATTTAATATGTCTAAAGGGGTAGAAAAAGTCTAAGAGTTTATATAAGGCTCTAATTTAATTAGTATTAGAGTAAAGTTGATATTTTAATATTATTCAGCCTATATACCTAAAGCGGTAAAGATCTAACCTTAAAAGAAGTTAATCTTAATAGCTTAGGAAGAATTAAAGGTTTAACACTTTGTAATAGCTTTAATAATAAGTAGTTAATACTTTAACAAACTAGTTACTACTTGAATATATACCTTCTAGGCTATTATGAGAATAGACTTTAAATATAAAGTATAGGTTGCCTAATAGCTAGGTTTTAGCTCTTATTAGGATTAAATATTTAGAGTAGTATCTTTATACTACTAGTAGGATAGGATATATAAAGTATAAGGGTTATAATAAGTAGTAGGTATTCTAAAAAAGGTAAATCCTACAATCTCATATAGCTTAATAGCTATACTCTATATAGTATACTCTTAAGCCTTAATCTTAAGTAATAATAGTAATAATTTTAAGTAGCTATATATCTCTAAAGTAAATAAGAAGGTAGTAGTATTAAGAATACTAGAGATACTTCAAGGTTATATTTAGAATCCCCTTACTTTTTGGAATATTAAAAGGAGTAGGGGAAGCTATTTCTAGATAGTAGAAGCTATTTAGGATTATTACTTTCACTAGATAACTATATTTAAAGCTAGAAAGCCCTATTGCCTTCACTTTATAGCTTAAGAGTCTTATTGCCCTTCCTTAAGAACAATTATTTAAATATTTTAAATACTTAAAATAGTTATTTAGACGCCTTTTATATTTAGAAACTACTAGGAAGAGCTTCTTCTAGTTATTAACTATATCTAATACCTGGGGGCTATATACTAAAATATATATAGTTATATAAGCTATAGAAATTAGGCTTTAGGCTACGTTCTAAAGTAATATTTCAAGGGTTTAAATATCCTATATATACTATATTTCAGTAGTAATAATACAAGCTATTTTACTTTCTTACATACCTAGAGGCCCCTTTAGGTAGCCTCCTCAATTTCTCACACTAAGAAAATACTATTTGATAAGTATTAAAAAGTATTAAATTCTTTACTTTTTTTAATTAAGAAAACTCTTAATTATTATATAGTAAATCTTAAACTTTAAATAGTCTAGAAATCCAATTATCAAGAAATAAAGAAATATTATAATATAATTTAGATATAAACTATCACTACTATTAATAATAAGTTTCTAATATCTATCTAAGTAAAAGTTTTTAATAGTAATAATACCTCTCTTTAAATTCTTTTAAAGATTCTACAATATTAATATATTTAAAACAATTTAGGTTTATAGTAAGAAGTTACAATGAAATATAAAAGAATCCTAAATAAGACTAATTTAAATATCTCTATTTAATATAATATAATTAGTAGTATACTATCTATTCTTTGGTTACTTTTGCTCTATACCTAGAATGGTATCTAATCTCTATACCCTATATATAAATCTAACTATAAATTTTACTTAATAATAGTATTTATACTAACACTAGCTTATAACTAGTTAAAATAGTAATGGAATTACCTATTATTATAGGTAGTTATACCTCTAGTTCTAATATTTAACTTTATAGTAATAGAAGACCTTATAGTAATAATCTATATAAGCAGAGCTTTATTAAGACTAAGGCTTAATATATATAACTAAAAGTAACTACTAAAGTTATAAGGTTAAGAATTTTTATAAGTCTTTTGAGGAATAGAATAAAATAGAATGCTTATAAGAGCTAGGTATTCTATAATTTATTACTCTTCTATATTTTATCCTTAGTATAACTTAGCAGCTAGAGTAGTAATATATTATATTTCTATAATAGAACTAAAACTTCCTTCAAATCTATATAGCTATTTATAAAAAGAATACTATAGAATAAGTACAAAGACATCTAGTTATAACTATTATAGCTAAAACTATTGATATATCAGATTAGGTTTCAATAAAACTATTCTGAATATTATAATTAATAAGTAATTTATAGATATTTAAAAGAAAATTATCTAGTTATCTTATAAGCTACTATATTAAGTTAGTAATATTAGAAATTAGATCTTAATTAGATAATACCTTAATATTAATACTTTATCATAATACTAATTACTAGATATTTTAGAGTATTATAATAATATAATTATAGAAGTTTTAAAAGCTATCTAGTTATACTAAGAATATCTATATTTATATAAATATTATTTATATATTAATTATATTTAATATATTAAAATTATTTATTAATGAGAATAAATTAAATCTTATTATATTTATATAGAAATTATAAGTCAACTTATATTAATAGTAGAGAACTTTTATATTAATAGTATAAAGTCTTATCTTAGGAGTAGGTAGGACTTAGTAGGGATATTAAGATTATAAATATTAAGGTTATAATAATTATTTAAATAGAATACTTATAATTAGTAGTAATTTAATATCTTGAGATATTTGAATTATATATAGTTATGAAAATATAAGGGCTTGAGGTTATTATAGAAAGAGTTATTAGTTATTTATTATGAAAAAGGTTAATGTAGAGTAGGTATACTAACTATAGCTATAAGGGGTTTAACTTCAGATTAACTAAAAGCTAGTTATAGTAGTTAGTAGAAGAGTAGGAAGGCTGAAGTTATACTTTAAGGGGTAATAAATCTATCTACTAATAGTTATAGTAGAAGGCGAGCTATTAGTACCTCCTATACTATCTATCATTAAATAATTATATATTAAATTGTAAACTCTAAAGAATTCTTACTATTAAGAACCAACTTTAAATACTTAGTTAATATCTTTTGCCTAATAAGACTATGATTTAATATTAAAATATTATTAAATAAAGGATTCTAAACTAAGAAATTAATAGTCTAATTAAATATAAAGAAGTCTTCTTAGTTTTATCTTATATTAATATAACTTTAATAAAGAACTATGGCAAAATACTACTAGTTTTAAATATTCTAATAAAACAGTTAGATGAAGTATCTCAATTTAAATTAAAATATCTATATAATTTAAGAAGTTACTTATACGTTTTAGAAGACTATAAATATAGTAAATACATTATTATAGACTTATATATTAGAGTCTTATATACTTAGATAATAATTACTACTTAAAATAATATTATAAATAGAATAAATAACTTAGAACTCTATATTCTCTACTAGAAACTAATAAGAAAGAAATAGCTAGATTCTAGGAAATATATTAATAAAATTAAAGAAGTACTTTTAGACATTTCAAAAGTTAGAAAGACTTCTTTAAATAGTAAGTCTTATAGTAATAATTATTACTTTTCTAACTCAATATATATAAGTATTAATCCTTCTTTTCTTAAGAAGTTAACTAAAGTCCGTTTTAAAATCTTCTTAACTATTTAAAAGCTTCACTTATTTAGAATAAATATAGTATTGAATAATTATGAAGTGGTTTATATTACCAATATAATAGACTTCTTTAAGAAGGAATCTTTTGAATTAAATAGAAGATTAGATATTATTTAATATAATTTGGCTGACTTTCCTATAGTTAGATAAAATAAGTAAGTAATTAAGAAAACTTTTAATAGTCTAAGTAAGAAGGATATACTAGATTCAATATTAAATAATATAGCTCATATTAAAAACTTTTGTATTAATATTATTTTAAAAGTTCTACTTCTCAATAAGACTAAAATTTAATATAAAGGCTTTAATCATATTCTTAGATTTAACTTAATTAACTAATGTTTTATTATAAGAAAGTTATTTAAAATGTATAACTTTATATTCCTTAAATATAAGTTAATTTCAAGTTGTCTTATGATCTCTTTAAATAATATAAGTATTGTTTTAAAATTTCTTAATATACTATTTTCTCAACGTTACCTAAAGATAGTTTTCTTAGAGACATAGTCTAATAATGCCTATATATAGTATTTTTAAAGAAGATATTTTAGATAGAATATTCTTAAGTATTTCATTTTTAATACTTAGAGAGTAAAGTTTTTAAGATTAAGATCATTAGATTATTTTTATTATATAAAAACTTATTTTAATAAGTTATTTCTGGATAAACTTTAGAGTTATATTTGATTTACCCATTTTACTATATTATTTAGAACTTATTTAACTTTCTTCAGGCTTATATAGATAACTCCTAAGTACTTATTATTAAAGATGAAGTTTTAAGCTTTTTCTTTGTATGTATATTACTTAATAGAATTTATAATTTAGTTTTTTAAATATTAGAAATATTTGAATATCAAGTAAAATAATAGAAAGATTTTTTAATATATAAGTGTTGGGTTAAATGTAGTATTGAGGTGGCTAAAGCTATAGTAGTAGGTGACTAAGTAGACAACCTATTTACTTAGGTTAATAAGAGTAGAAGGATTATTATATAGATCTATCCTTATAGTATGTAATATATATATATATATATTATAACTTAGATATAGATATTTTGAATAGAGATAACTAGTTATATATTATTTATATAATTAATTAGTTATAATATTTACTAGTTATAAACTAATACTAATTAAAAGTATTCTACTACTATTGATATTATTTAATACTATTTAACTATAGATTAATAAGGAGATATTTAAAGAGATAAAATTATAATATTTCTTTTAAGAAAGTTTCTAGAAGTTTATATAGTAAAAATAGATAGATTTAAAATTATTATAAATATATATTATTTTAAGATATTGATATAACTTCTAGAAGCTTATATAGTGAAAATAGGGAAGGAACGTAAATCTATATTAATTTATTAAC